>VWZF01006736.1:1049620-1090593 GCA_013396755.1 Sclerurus mexicanus | reverse complement strand
AAAGTGAGGAACCCTTCTGGACTGGGAAGGGGGGGGGGGAGGGGCTCTTCCCAAAAACCGCTAAAATCTCTGAAATTAAGAGTTTTCAATCAGAAAATTTAGAGAAAAGGATAACAGTTCTTTACTACAGATATATATATATGTATAACAAAAAACCAAACCAAACCAAACCAACAACAACAATAACAACAACAACAAACAGAACAAGCAGCAACAGTGAAACCAAAACTTTCAAACAAATCAAGTCCTCCCTCTGCCCCTCTGTGCAGTTCTATTTACAGACAGCAGGAGGTGATGCCACACCTCAGGAGGCAGCGGCTGTGATGGCCCAGGGGCTCCAGTGAGGCAAAGAGAGGGCAGGGAGAGATGCTGGTTCCGAAAACTCACGTGGAATGACAGCCACAGGGGACGGGCTGCAACCCTTCCTGTGGGCAGTGTAAGGGCCCTCTCCTACCATCCTTTCTCTGAAAGTATTGATGGGGGAGAGGGGGATTAGCAACTCCCCTGCAGATGGTGTCAGCCCTCAAGGAGTCCGCAGAGAATCCAGTAGCAGTGCCTCCTCTCCGAAGAACGGCACAGGGCACGCGGAGTCGGGGCCGAGCCAGGGGAGCTCCCTCCCAGTGCTTCCACCAGCCCAGCAAACAGTGGCTGGCACACGAAACAGTCAGAAAAGAGAAGTGTGGCAAAAACCCCAGAAACTTCTCTCTGCCTCACCTCTCCACAATCTTCTCCCCAGACATGACGCTGGAACGCAAAGTTATCAGCCATCCCTTTATTTAGCCTTTAGACATTTAGCTGTCTCTGGGAGCAGGTAGTGAAGGGGCTGGGCTTCAACAAGCCATCTCATCCTGGCTCTCCAACTTTCAAACCTCAGTGTTGGTAAGGGACAGAAAAAAAATTCCATGAAAGATTTTGAAACTGTAACAGGTAAACAGAGAAGGGACCTCCTTCAAAGGACTCCTGGTAGAGATACATCTAGATTACCGCACCAGGAGAGGTGAGGGCATACTCTCTTGGGCATACCTAAGAACAGCCTCAGCATTTATGAGAGATTTCTTCTTCTTCGTATGAGCCCTCAGCAGCCTGCTCTTTCCACCAAGCACAAAGCTCTAAAAAGCCACAACTTGCCCAGTGCCATTCCAGCAACTCTGACATCACTGCTGAATACTGTTTGTCTAAAATACCATCATCCAAAGATGGATTGTGAGATGTCAGAGCATAGTTAAAAAAACTTTCTCTGTAGTGAAATGGGACAGAAAGTGGAAGAGAGAGAGTAGCAGCTACAAAAAGTTAATGAAGGTTCTTCTTGGTTGCTCTCAGATACCTCAATAGCTGGTCATAACAATAAAGGAAGACATAGCTACATTATTTATGAAAATTTAAAAATAATCAAAACCCCTAGATAACCATAAAAACAAAATTCTTGTGTCTCTCTCAGTGTAAACTCCTGAGGACTTCACAGAGACACTAAACCAGAAGGGCTCTTTGTGGTAGTTCAATAATACATTTACTGCTAAAGTCAGATGACAATGCAAATGGCTGGTAAAGGGCTTCATTTAATTTTTGACAAAACTAATGGAAGTAATCCAACAATGCCTAATTTTCTCTTTTTTACTTTTCCCTTGTGGTGTTTGTTTGTTTTTTTTTTTTCCCCTCCTGCATATTTCCCTGGCAGATTCATTGTTTCTGTCTTTTACAGGGATACAATCTACTTCCTTTTAGGTTTACTTTCTTGTGCTCACTTCCCTCCCACCTTTCCACATTCTTTTAATTTTTGCTCCCTTACTGCTTCTATTCCTCTTCTCACTTGATGCACGTACACAGATGACCAGATACTCAGAGTCCTCTTGATATTTTCTTTTTTTGCCTCTCATCCCTTGTTTTTCCTACCAGATGGCCAAGCCAAAAATGCCACAAGAAGAGCTTTTTCTTGAGATATGTAAATACTACCAAAGCAGTCACTGTCACTGTATTTTCACCAAGAGAGACACAGAAGATGCACCTTTTTCCATTGACCACAGCGGTCTCTGCTTCCTTAAAATTAACAATGCTCCCCTGCTTTTTCCTCTGTGACTAAAAGTAGGACAGCTGCTCCTTGGCTGGATGAAGACAAGTTTTAGAAGGATTACAATTCCCAGATGCATATGTCCGTGGCACAAGTGCAGGTTAAAAAGCAGTGATCCAGCAAATGTTCACCTAATCATACTAAGTATCTCATAAACACGGAACAAGACAGCCCCTGTCACAAATTATTTAGAATCTGAATTCATCTAAGTAGAAGACAAGACACACAATTAATACAGATAGAAAGGGACGGTCAAAGGGAGCAGTGAGACATTATTTGTCATTGTGATGGGACCCAGGCCTGACACATTTGCACTGTAAATAGCGTTAGAGAGACCAGATGCTCAACTTCCTGACAAAATGAATTCTTCTTATGATAGGTATTATTTTTATAGAACACATAAAAAAATTAACAAAGAAAAATGTCTGTTGAATTAATTCCTAGGAAGTTAGATTCCTCCTCTGCCTCCTTTGCCCAGAGAGTCCATTCTTTTCTGACTGAAAAACTTGCAGACATTGTGTCTGTGAGCAGAGCAACTTGTAATTGAGTGCATGTACTTAAAGATTTCATCCTGAAAACCATTTCTTTTTAACATGAAAGAGATATTTTATGATGCCCTTCTTTTTGGAATACACTGTTTAAGTAAGATTTTCATATTGGCTGTCCACGTCCTATATTTCAGCAACCATATTCCTGTTTTGGCATGAGCAGATATTCACGTCTAGCACCTCTGTTTACAGCACAAATTCTGTAGTTTACCTTACCTTTCAAATAGGTCTAGCTATCCTCCAAAAAAATGTGCAATGAGACAATCTCATAATTTGACACAGCTTGCTGAAAGTGGCCTTCCATGTAAATCTAATTTTCTGAGGACCCTCTGTTGCAGCATCTGGAAGCTCAAAAATTTCATACTGGATTCAGTATGATCAGCTTTGAAACATAAGTAATTGTCAATAGGAAGCCATGTGATTCTCATCAGAATTGTTCTCACACTGGAGTGACTTCACTTACCTGTCCAGACACAAGTGAAGTCAGAATCATACACCAGGGAACAATTTAAGTTGCAAGGGACCACTGGGGACTATCAGGTCTGTATCCCACTCAAAGCAGGGCCTACTTTGAAGTTAGAGCCTAAAAGATGATTGCAAGTAATAGTACAGGAAGCTGCAACACAGAGACAGAAGTAGAAATGTACTACTGCTGATGGGTGCAGAAGGAAGTTGAACTGCAATAGATGGCAGAGGAAGTGAAGAGTTAAGAGTGAAAAGGGTGCAGACATAGCAGCACACTTATTTTCCTACAAGTCAGATGTTTGTCTCCAGCACAAGAAGTGAAGCTGCCTGAATGTACTTCTGATGCTGACACTCGTCTAATTTTGCCAGAAAGCACTGATAGGCTGTAGTATGAGGCAGAAAAGGAAGGAGGGAGAAGGGAAGGTACTGAAAAGAGACTTATTCCCTGAATGTTCATCTAGCATATGAGGACTATGACCACAATAACTGCCACATGCATTGGAGCTTTATCTACCACTTGTACATGTCGATTACAAAAGCGTATTCATCTGAGAAAGAAGGAGGTGATGCAACAATGGGAGACAGGGTAGAAAGAAGAAACTTGTGAAGTCACACTGAACAGGCCTTGATAGCTGGACCTAGATGTTTACATATTCCACAAATGTCCTGACCCTGTAGCCAAGTACACTGGTCATTGAATATAAATTTCCACTTAGCTGGCAACTTTTGAGTCATGGTTCCACTTATTTCTGGGCAATGAATCATCCTGGATTTGAGCAAAACCTGATTTTTAATTCTATAAAGTCACCCTTAAAGGTTACATCTAGCCAGGGCATTGCCAATGACACTCAGAAGAACTTGCCTCTGCTCTTTGCCAAGCCCAAAAGTTGTAGGTGAAAGGAGAGAGAAGACCTAGTCATTAACCCAGGACCTTCACCTCCTCCTGCCTACCTGTAAGATCAGCACTGAGCAAGGAGGGGAGAGAGGCACCTCTCCCTCTGGCAGCAGCCCTGATTGACTTCTCCAGGAGGTAAGAACTTGCAGAAGGCAGTCATGCTGAGATGTCATTTCCCACTCTCTGAAGGCTAGAATTTCTCTGTCACATCAAGACTGGCTCCAGCAGGAGCCAAAATAACATTACATATAGTGAAATAATTGATACTCTGCATAAGGCCGAGTGACGCTGTGCCAAGACAGCTCTAATCAGACCATTCTGCTACTGGCTTTGGAATTAATCACTGATTACTGAAAAGGCCAAAATTGAAAGGTGCTTTTTTGCAGCTCTTTCTAAGAACTGCCCATGGAGGAAACAGCATGAGACTAGGGAGGAAGAAGACCAAGCTGCAGGAAGAAGAGTGTGAAGCAGGCACAAGGAAATCCCTCTGTGCACACAGGAAAAAAAAAAAAAAAAAAATCTAGCTGCTGTAGGAAGAACTTTGAAAATTCTTGTTTTTAAAGACCTACAGTTCCAGTTACGNAAAAAAAAAAAGAATTAAAAAAAATTCTTGGACTTTCAAATTATTTCTTCAGGGGAGATCAAAATGCTCCATGAAGAAATGGGGGCAGATAAAAGAGCACAGCAAAGCTTCTGAACCTACAGTTCCAGTTACATTTTGTGTCAGCAAATAATTTGCTTAAACTGCAGACTGTCACAGAGAACAAATAAATGATTTATGCTGTACATAAAACTGCAAAAGCATCACTCAAGTTTTCTGTTTTCTATTAATGTAATACATAATTTTCACAGGTGAGTTCTGTCTAAAGAATCTATGGCATTCTCTGCTATCTCTGTGCTCTTCAAGGGAAGGATAGGGGATACTAGTTATGAAGAACAATAACATCATAAAAATGGGAAATGATACAAGGACAATGAAGGAAATGAAGTATATTTTCACAGTGAGCTCAGGCTACCCTAACACCACTGTTCAGGTTAAAGAGACATGTATTCAAAGCAAGGAAAAAAAACTTCTTTGTAATTCTGTGCATTAACTTAATTACAAAATTTTGGGAGAAAAAACTTTCAGACACTGGAATGTCTCAAACTTTAAAAGAAAAAGTCTTCAGAAGGTATTTCTCAATCCTTGCAGAAGGAGTATTTTAAAATACTCCCCCTTTTCATGGTTAGCTTTGCATTTTGCATCCTAGTTACCAAAATTTGCAGTCTTGGACATCTCCTGTCATATCATCCCATATGATGGTGGCTCTTAAATCAATACAAAAAGAAGTTTTCATTTTTAATCACAAGCTGTCTCTTATTTACCAACAATAACGAAATCTTTCCTCAGTTCTCTCAGCTACTTTCTTTTGCCATGTTTCAAGGAATAACTGCCTGCAACCTGAGCTGTAGGCTACATACTGTTCATCCCTGAATGTTGGGCTTTTCCTCTTCCTCTTTCTTCTAATGTTTTCTATTTCAGTCCTGGGTAAGTGAAATGAAACAAGAACTTCAAACTCTGGCCCAAAGACCAGCACTCCACTTTTTAGCCATCTGTGGAACATTTTCTGTTTTAAGCACCTCCGTTGGCCTTATCACTCCAAGTGTCATAACCTTATTGAAAACTTCCAACTCTATTTACAGTGATATACCCCTGCAGTTATCCACCTGGGAACTAGAGGCCTTCCCATCAGGGAAGAGGAGGGCTTAGGTGTTATGACTTGCTCAATTTTAGGATGCAGATTTGACTCAGGAACTGAGCATTGCCACATCCTGAGGCATGGCAGGAGGGCATTGGATGCCCTAGTGTCACGCTGCCAGATGGGGATGATTCCCTGTCAGCAGGTAAACTCTTTGTACGAGGCTGTGGTCAGGAGAGAAGGGACACTCTGGCATCTCCAATGGTTTCCAGCTGAAACCGAAAATGGCTGCAACTTCCAGCACCAATTACATGCAAATGCAGGGACACACCACGTCTACGTGCAGAAGAAAGGAAAAGCTGGTTACTATCTCTATTCTCTGCTTGGACCCTCACTCTTTGTTTCTGGAACCTAATGCAATCCGTCCCCATAAGATACAAGAGCTAGTAGGCCACCAGCTGCATGACAAAATGGAGCCAACATTGGCCCTTTCCGCTTGTTATCTCCTTTACAAAGTGTGAATACTTGACTTAGAGTGTTTTCCATTGTGCTTTGACGCCTACATATCCATGTCTATTTAGAAATGTTTACTTGGCAAATGGAAAAAAAAACAGGAATAGAAAAATAAAAAATATCCTTTTCTGAGTTTTTTGCAGTCATGCAAAAGCTTTTTCCTGACCAACAACAGTGATCAGAAGATAAAAATAAAACCAGTTCAGAAGAGGAAAACCCAAAATATTAAATAACTGATATTCAGTTTCCCATTTTTCTCCACAGTCGCAGAAGAAGAAAGAGGTCACTTTTTTCTGAAAAAAAGGAAAATATGTAAGGCAGCTTGGCAGGTCAAGAATTAAAAGTTTTAACAGTCTGTTTGGATGTACAGGAAGATACCTGGGAGTTTTCTGATGTAGTTATAGTTTTCTATATGTGATATATTCATGGTTTAATACACACATGCTGTGTGTGCAGATATAACAGCATGAAATTCTAATACCAAGTGCATAAATAATTGTGTGTGATTGCACTGAAGACAATAAAGGTCAGTTAAAGTGGATAACTATTGTCTATCCATGTAATTGCTGAGAAAATTTCCTGCCACATACCATAGCACTTTACCTTACACTTGCTAAGAAACTTGCGGTGGTTTCATTTCCTCATCCTATTGCTATGTACCCAGATATTAACCTCACTCATGTGCTTTCAATGTGGCTGAAGACCACCACGGAAATTGAAGCAAACCAAGTAAATA
Source organism: Sclerurus mexicanus (assembly GCA_013396755.1). Taxonomy (NCBI): domain Eukaryota; kingdom Metazoa; phylum Chordata; class Aves; order Passeriformes; family Furnariidae; genus Sclerurus; species Sclerurus mexicanus. The sequence continues at coordinate 1,083,692 of VWZF01006736.1, read as the reverse complement.
TGGGACAGAGATGGCACTATGACAGATCTCCCAGAATATTACGAACATTTCCAGTGCCCAAGGCATACCAGCCTCCACAGAGTCACATCCAATGTTCTGAATGCAGCCTCATGTCTGTAAGAATCACTACCCGTTGTCCCATACCAGTACAGCTTTTCAGTGTTGGATTCACCATGATTGTAAGAAGCCTACATATTTTCACTTTTGTGGCTTCATAATGTTGCAAACTTTGTCTTTTGAAACAGTTGATTTTGAAAGTCACTGTAAAGAAATCACTATATCAAAACAGGAAGCAGAAGTCATGTCTTTTCCTATTCAGTGTTGCATAACAGATAGTAACTATGAAAAGTAGGTATCAGAGCTTATTCTTCTTTCTCTGGTCTTTGGACTACTCCTGATTCCCTTACATTGGGGAAATCCTCAGCTGATGCCGCTAGTCCTTTTACTGGGTGCCAGGTAAGAAGTGATGCTGAAGCACAGCAGCCATCAGTAAACCTGGCCTTTACCTGCAAGGGCAAGTGAAAACTGCTCCACTGTCCTTTACAACACAAAGACATCCAAGAAGGAAAAGTAGCATACATTCAGCTAAAAAGAGAGGAGACAAAAACCAGGAATGCTGTTTCCACAAACAGAGACATACTGTTAGCATTCAAAGAAGGCTGCTGGGCTTTGTAAAGGCCTAGGCTTTCTTGCCAATATGTTATCTATCTTCCATAAAAGTGTATAAATCTGTTTCAGTCACTCTTCAGAGACTTTTCCAGATTCCAGTGTAAATTATTTTGGATTAAAAAGTTAAGGTTTGCTTCAGTTATTTTGTACCATTTTGTGTGTATAGTCTTACATTAATCTGACCCAAATCTTCCATTCTTTAGCAGGAGAGGGAAAATTGGCTGAGGACAAAAATGTGAGAGAACGCAACTGATGAACCAGTGAATTCACTTGTGAAAAAAATATGATTTGCTTCATTAGATTTCATTCTCATCAAAGACAAAGAGGTAAGAATCAAATCACTTTTGAGGTGTCCTCTGTGACTACCAGACTAAACCAAATAGTTTGGCTAAATGTTTGGTATTAAAACATGATGCAGACAGTTTAGTCTCAGCTGTGCATATAGAAAGTGCAGAGTGAGCAATGAGTTGAGTACTACATTTCCCTAAAATAATGAAAACACTTTTAATATTAGCACTGACATTTCTGGCTCCTTATTTTTCATGTTAATTTTTATTTTTTATTTAAAAATAGATTAAAAAATGCATAACTTACTTCAGCAGAGCAGGGTTTTTTGTGTAGAGGGAGGTTAAGCTTACAAACCTAGTCAGCAAAGAGTTTTCATGGTCCAGACAACAGCACACAAGATATAGCTAAATGCAAAGACAGTCTGCCACTCAGACCGAAACCCTGGAGTGTGTTTTAACCACCCATGTAGCCATGACAACATGGAACTTAGCACAGACTACAATATCTAACCCAGACCTCAGGTGAATGCCAGTGGGGTATTTAACCCATGCTCAATTTTGTCCTGCTGCTTTCAGATACTAAACCAAATTACACCTTTCTTGGCTCTGTGCAGATTTTTAACTGCCACGTGCATTTCTTATGATGTACATCTAGTTCTTGAAGGGGAAAGAAAGACATGCAGCTGCCTTCACATGCACAGGGAGCCCTTGCTTTGCAGGATGCTTAGCAGTATCATCCAGCATGGCAGGAGTAAGTGAGCGTGCTTCTCAGGCAGTCAGCAAGCACACAAATTTCTTCATGAGGTACGAGTGGCATGCACAGTCACATCATGTTTTCCTTTTTCTAACAATTGTGTCTTGGATTAGTGGAGCCACTTGCTTGAAGGACTAAAGAAACTGTGAAAAATATTTGAAGTTGAAAACAAGTAGTTTTTGTGAGAGCGTCTTGGCAACTTGTCTGGATAGAGAAAACAAAATATCTCTCTGAGCAACAAATTGTCAGATGACTGGCTACTACCAACTAAGGTGTGACCACTAAGATGCATTTTTGATCACTGAAAACAGAATTTGTCATCTTGCAGCAAATGCCAAGTAACACTATTAAATATCCAATTACTGTGACTGGCCCTTGGGATCTCCTCTGGGGACAAAGCTGAAAGTTCAGTTCCCCTGGGTGTGAGAGAATGACTATCCACCAGAGGCTCCTAGAACTGTTTCAAGAAGAAATATCTGACATTGTTACTTCAAAATCATCCTTGCCCACAGTCTAGTGAATGTTCATGTGCCTATTGGCCCACTGACAGTGGTTGCCAGTGATTTATGGAGAATTTTATAACAAATATTGAAGTATAAGATACATTAAAATTAAAAAAAAAATCTTTCAAAGACTATTAAGAGGGTTCCAGGAGAAGAGTGACTATGAAAAGTTGCATTATTTAGTGCAACAGGAAAATTAAAACTCAAGTACGCAGCCCTCTGTGCACCAAGTCCGAAATGCCAAGCGAGCTCATTCAGACAACTAAAAAAGCACGACTGGTATTTAAGTTTATTTGAATAGCAGATCAGCAGAGAATAAAAAGCCAGTACTTGTGCCTTTGTTGGAAGAGGAACCAAACACTGCCTTTTCATTATGCTGACTTTATTCCACTTGAATATAGAGTAGACTTCATGCAGGTTTGCAAGAATATTTTCTTTACTGTCTCAAATACAGTGTGTCCAGGGAACCTGTGTAAGCCTGTGTTGAAAAAGATTCAGAAGAAAAATAATGCCTCATTCTTCTTCCTGACCTCCCACTAATGGCCACACCTATGGTATTCCTAGAATAATGCAAACATATTATATACTTTCATAGGCAAATGATAATTGATTAAAACTTTGTAAAAAATTTCACAGTCATTTCTCTGACAGAAGCAACACATTCATATATAGCAATGATGTGGGCAGCGTTTTCAAATCACATGAGGATTTGGGGATTGGAAATAATGTTTACTTGAAAAGCAAGCAATTACATACAACAGCAATATAAAACTGGATAACGTTTTTCCAAATGTAATCAAAGCCAGGACAAGTATCCTTGAAGGATTTAGGAGCTGCTAAAATTAAGGTGGGAATTAGATTTGTTCTTCTACTTTTTGTTCCATGGATTATGCAAAAGGTAACAGAGCTTGCCATACAATATTGAGTTTCTGTACTAAAAATGAAAATGATTACCATCTCCTTTCTATGCTGTTTTGCTAAATACTGTAAAAAGAAGCTTCATTATATAATTTAGTGAATTTGGCAGGCTGTTATCAGAAATACAGAGACTAGCTGTAAAAATCTTCGTTAATGATGGAGAAAGCACTGCCTGTAACACCACTTCGGTGTTTATTGTTCAACAGAGGAAAATGGTGTACTTAAAAACCATACCAACACAGAAAATTAGAAGACACTTTTTGTTTCCTGTTCAAGAAAGTCACCTGGAAAGCAGTCTAAATCTGTGCCTGAAAATGGAAGCACTAAGATATGAACATCTAGAAGAGACCATTCCTTCTGGTCTGAAAGGTACACATTTTTCACACATGATCAGCCCAATAAAAGTGTTTGACAGTCATATTCCACAGAATAATGTGTAGTCAAGTGCTTACTGGATGAAAAACAGTTCTGATTCTCAAAACCTTTTTCACTGAGCATGTCAAGTTATCCCAGTCCTGATCTGGCAAAAAAAGACAAGGATTTAGTCAGTTTTAATCAGGAAGACAGCCTAATATCTGTGAATCTGTGTGTTTTATCATTGCTTACATAGCACCATTCAAATGCAAAATGCACTTATTACAAACACCCTTTGGTAACTATCATTAAATAATTGCAAGCATCAAAGCACATGATGAGATGTCTCATTTCCAAAATGTAAAGTTTTAAAACCTGTGGTATTGCATGCTTTGGGTGAATGTATTAGGAAATGACTCTGCAAAAGCCCATCTGGATCTACTGAAAAAAGAAGAAACATGTCTGTTTGGTGGGTTTTAATAGATGTTCTGGGTTTACAGAGGTTCCTCTTTTTATTAATACAGGCAGGAAACAAAAACTCTCACGGTATTGTGTTTAGTCCAACACTACAGTTGAAAAAGATATTGATAACAAGCATATAATTTCTCATTTATATTTTCAAACTTTATGCTATTACAAGATTTTCATGGGCTTTTTTTTTCACCCTATCATTCTTTGTTAATAGGTTTTGAGACTAAGAACTATGGATTTCTCTGAGAGCTCCAAGGAATAGAAGGTGTGATACAGTAATACTTAGATACAGAAGATTTTCCAGAGTTTCTTCATTTTATCAGTTTCTAAGGATAATCTACTCTCCCGGTTGGATTATTCTGTGTTGCTGACTGGTTAAATTAATTTAGTTATGTAATAATATTTATGTTCTGACTGTTCATTGTTACAGGGTATCAGCTGTTACCTTCTGCAGAGATCTCCATGTTAAACTCACATGAATTTGGACAGCTGTCAAGCTTTGTGGCCCTGCTCATACTTCTCCCTAAAACCTGTATTTCCCCCAAGACTCTGTCTTCACAAGTGCACTATGTGCTTTTTGTATTTCACAGTAGATATGACATACAGCATTCAGTTGATAGCTACCTCAATAGATCCATGGCACAAAATTGTTTGCTTGGATGTCCCAGCAGGAATACTGGGGCTCTGGATAGCACAGAGAAACAGCTGATGGGAACTCTCATCTAGGGGGAAATGATACAATTTAATGCATTTGGGACCTTGGTTGCAGCACTAAGAGACTGGGCAGGACAGCTGCTGAACTTAATGTGGAGCTGGTGTCAATTGATGCTGCAGTGAATGACAAAAGTGTGCAGATCAGAGACTGAAAAACCTGTTAGACACAGAGTAGAAGGTCAAGTCTAATTTTGTTTGATCACTGGTGATTCACAGTCCTGGTAAGAAAGTGGTCAGGAATGGGCAATGGAACATTTTACTGGCATGTCAGGCTCTTGGATCGAGAGCACTCAGACATCTTGAAAAACAGGGAGTTGCCACTGACCTCTAGCCACTCTGAAATGAGCTATATTCCTATTGAATGTATATTGTTTTTACCAACCTTGCAACAGATAGGACAAGCTCCCCTGCTCCTCTGAGGCAGAGCACTCTGGATCAGGACAGAGTTCGGTGTGAAGGGGCTACGGCTTCTTTGGCATCAGTTCTAGTAAATAAACAAGTCATCAGTAATCTATCAGTTTTTGTAACCAACATATTCAGATAAAACATAATAAAAGGAGAATAAAAAATTTAATATGTCACGTTAATATCAGAAAGAGCAGAATGTTTTTTCAGAAGAGATGTTAAGAGAAGAAGTAATAAATGTAAGTAAGAATCAAACAAAATGTTCAAAGGAGACTTAAAATGTTTTGAGTGATTTGTGGACATAACATAAGAAAATCTGAAGGGACACCAAGGAATGGTTATTAAAGCAAATATGAAGATTTTAAAAAGCTACTATTAATATCAACAGAGAAGAGAAAAGCTATGAGAATTCATATGACCATTGTGTAAGCAATGCTGGCCAAGGTAAATGAACCTTTGTCCTAGTTACAATGACCAGGAGCAGTCTATCACTGTGTGGGTTTAACCAAAACTGTATACTACACCCTCTATGTCATTTCTTATGAACTCTTAATAATGGATGGCCTGCTGCAGCTGCCCAGGGCACACCTGACACTTCAGGCTACAAGATGGGTGTTAAGGAACCCTGCAAGGCACGGCAATGTTTCTGTCTTCACACCAATAACTCAGCTGTGATAACTCCCCTCTGGGGAGGCATCAGCACCTTCATACCCAGCCTGAGGGGTCATGTCTGCTAATGGGCCATTAGGGACTGGCACAATAGGCAGTTGCAATGACCTCGACTGTCAAAGATTCCAAAAATATCCCACGACTCACAGAGTTAAATCATCCTTTATCGAACTCCCCGCTGTGGGGATGGTCCTGGGCATTCCCACCTGAACCTGAGAATATATAACCTTGGGGATTTGGGACTTCTGGTATCACTCATGGGATCCAGAGGAGGACGAGAACCTCAACAGGACTGTGACTGTCACTCTCAACAAGACTGCAACCATCATCCTCACCAACAGGTTTTCCTTTCCTTTTACTTTTTACTCAGGGGGACCACATGGCATTAAGCACAGGAGCTGACAAACACCATTCTGTTCATGCCCCAGGGTTCTGGGTTATACATCTGTTTTTTGTGGCTTAAAAGCAATTTTTCTCTGTATCATTGTATTTATTTTGATCTTTTTAGTAAATTGTAACTCTGACTTGTAATCTCTCTTGAGTCGGATTCATTTCTTCTGCCAGTTTACCTTTAAACCAGCACAACCTTTCTACAGGATGGAGGGGTAAATGAAGGCTTCTGGAAAGTGCTCTCAATTGCTACTTTTCAAACAGTCATGCCTTTAATAAAACACTTCTAATAGAGCGCAAACTTTTTTTGGTTTTCAAGTACAAAAGCATTGCTAGAAAGTATCTCTAAAACTGCTATGTATGTCCAGAACCATGATAGTCCTGAATCACACAGGTAAGTTTCTATTCTTCTTGTACTACCATGCCTTTCTAAAATATTTTCATACAAATTGACAGACATTGTCTGCTGACTTTACAACAGGCCAAAACAATTGGTTGAGTGCTAACCCTATTCTGAATTATGTTTAATACAATCAAATTTTACTTATTTCTGCTTTCACTTTGCTAGATTTTATTGATAAAATTCTAAAGCAGTAGAATCTAAAATGCAATCTGAAAGTCAGATGAATTATGAAGTATAATGACAGATCACTCAACTATGGAACTGCATAAGAATTTTTTATAAACTTACATAAACAAACAAATCCATTTGCAAATTTATCTAACAGCTTTCTGTAATAAGATCCCTGTTTACCCTTGCACTTACCAAATATTTTATCATACTGCATGCATGTTATTAAGTCCCAAGATGCTCCTTAGTGAGATTGATTTGCTAAATTGAATCAATTTTGTTTAGGTCAAATGGAAGTTCTCTGCACCATCTATGACAGAGCTTTCATCCTACAGAAAATGGTGGCATTATGCACCATTCTGCACTAATTATGTGCAAGCCAAGGTTGCATCAAATTGCAATTGCAGCTCCAGAATACTGTAATGTGGGGCGTGGAAATCCTTAATGGAAAAATTCACTCATTGAACAAATGAATAGCTACTATGTAAGTATGAAATAACATTACTAACAGTGAACACTCATCTCTTCTCAGAAGGAGAGCAAGTTAAATGTAAAAACATTTAACTGCAAAGCAAAAAACTCATATACAGCATGACAAAACATTTCCAAGCTGCTCATCAGTTCTGGTTCTTTAGCTGATAGTAAACATATGGAGGAAACTAAATTTCAAGATAAATGAAGCCTGAAGATTGAAAAGATATGAGGGATAATGTGTATTTAAATACAAATATTTCTAAAAGCATAGTGTAACTTGGAGGACATTTCTTGTCATTGTAGTGGATTTCTAAGTAAAAAGCTTCTCTTGAAAACTCACTCACCTGCCCTGCCTGAAGTGTCCCTATTTTCAGGGTATCCTGGTGAGTGCCCCAGCCACGCAACACACAACCATGGATGCTCCTGGTCATTCAGTGCAGGCTTAGAATCTCTTTCCATAACTGCACCTAGGGCTGCTTTTTCTGTACTGCACACATCTGATTAACCCACTGCACCAACACCTGCTAACTCATATTAACATGGGACAGAGAAACCCATGGGATGTAGAGGTGCTAGCTTTACTCACTGCACCTGGGTCTGGCAGGTGACAAAAGTTAAAGCAGCACTCTCCCCACAGTCTCAGCCAGCTGCCTGAAAACTTTGAGAGTTTGAAACTTTGAGGTCTCCTCACAAGTCTTCTGGATCAAAGTGTCCCCATTTTCTCTCCATCCACTCTACTGTAGTGTCCTCTACACTGGCACAGCAGAGAAGGGGGAGTGCAAGGCAGGCTGGTTCTCCTCCATGGCCTTCAGTTGTGATGTTTTGGTCTTTTTTGTAGGCAATGACCTGGGAGACATGTCACCTGGGCCACACACTTTATCCCAGTGAAAGCCAAGGTTCCCATACAAGATTCCCATACAAAGCATAGAGAAACTGTGACACAAAAACAGAAAATAGGATCCCACAGCTCTTCTGTGAGTATCCTCTTAGTCTCCATGTCTGGTATTGGCACATAAACTGGAAGCCACAAAAGAATCTTAAGGATTTCCTTATCAGGGAAAGTGGATCATTCACTGCCAAATTCAACAGTCCTTGCAGGTCCAGAAAGAAGGACTCAGTGAAAGACAGACAACAGGTACAAGAGCTTTTCAGTCCACTAAATGCAAAGCATCCTGCAGCTTTTCACCCTAAACTTAGCAAAACTCCCTTCCCATGAAGGCTATTTTCCAAGTGACTCCTCAAGTCTGGAGGAAAGGCTGACTTTCTTGACGTGTCTCTTCATGGGAAATACCAAAATACATAGATGTTCCCATAGAGTTTTAGGACTGCTCCTGCTTTCCCTTTTATGTGCCTACAAAAGGATATGGGTGCAGAAGCACTGGATGCTTCTCCAGACATAGCTGCCTGTTTCAGCTGGTATTGGAGATGATCATGGGAATCTCCCATTTTAGAGAAGCAGAATGGGTTTGGGAGAGGCTAGGCAGAGACATCACATCAGCCACTACAATCCTCTCCAAGTGCCAGCAGAGATAGTAAGATGAGATATATTCCTCTTCTAGACAAATGTTATTCTTTTTAATCACTGCAATCTCACTGGCTGCAGTACTCTCCTAAGAATATCACAGGCTCTTTAAACCAGAAAAAAACACACACATAATAATAATGAAATCTGCAAGGGCATCCGGTGGGCTCCAGGGCTGAAAGGTTTACAGCATGGATGTGGTTGGGTTACTGAAGTGCAGCATAGCCCTAACTGCATCCCACTCAGCCTGCAGATTCAAAATCACTGTCTGGAGCAATTACATTTGTCAGAATGGAGGTAGCTCTGCACTAGACAGGTGAAATCTCCATTTCCATATTTTCTATTTCTGTATTCATGTATGTGTCTACCATGGTTTTTTTTTCTTTTTTAACTCCAGTACATATAAAGAATAGCTCCACTGCAATGGTGGAGAATAGCTCCACCCAGCAACTCAGCCCCACACAGCCACTTTCTCACTCCCTCACCAGCAAGGCTGAGGGAGAGAATTGAAAGAGTAAAAGTCAGAAAACTCGTTGGTTGAGATAAAGACAGTTTAACAGGTAAAGTAAAAGCTGTGCACACAAGCAAAGCAAAACAAGGAATTCATTCACCACTTCCCAAGGGCAGGAACGTGTTCAGTCATCCCAGGAAAGCAGGGGTCCTNCTTTTTTAACTCCAGTACATATAAAGAATAGCTCCACTGCAATGGTGGAGAATAGCTCCACCCAGCAACTCAGCCCCACACAGCCACTTTCTCACTCCCTCACCAGCAAGGCTGAGGGAGAGAATTGAAAGAGTAAAAGTCAGAAAACTCGTTGGTTGAGATAAAGACAGTTTAACAGGTAAAGTAAAAGCTGTGCACACAAGCAAAGCAAAACAAGGAATTCATTCACCACTTCCCAAGGGCAGGAACGTGTTCAGTCATCCCAGGAAAGCAGGGGTCCTTCACACATAATGATGACTTGGGAAGACAAACGCCATCATTCCCATCATCCCCGCCTTCCTCATTTTCCCTCCAGCTTTATATGTTGAGCATGACACCATGTGGTGTGAGATATCCCTTTGGTCAGCTGGAGTCAGCTGTCCTGGCTGTGTCCCCTCCCAACTCCTTGTGCGCCCCCAGCCTCTTCACGGGTGGGGGGGGCTGAGAGGCAGAAAAGGCCTTGACTCTGTGTAAGCACTTCTCAGCAACAACAAAAACATCTCTGTGTTATCTACACTGCTTCCAGCACAAACCCAACACATGAATCCGTACCAGCTACTATGAAGAAAATTAACCCTACCCCAGCCAAAATCAGTAAAAGGTCCCAAGTCCCCATTTTTTGCTGCTCTTGCTCTCGACTCATTCTTTAATCCTTCTTAAATACACAGGAACTTCACAAGCCCCACTAAGGAATTATTATGTTAATACAAATTAACCAAAATCACACTGACTGTTCTAAAGAATGCAAGAGAAAATTATACCAAGAGCCAGGTTTTCCCAAAATACAAACACCTCTAACCAGTTGAATTTCTATGGCACCTTTGCTTTTAATTCGATTTCATGCAATTTGTTAGCCTGCTTTTCAGACATCACTGGGTTACAGGTACTGAGTGGAAAATTAAGCTGCCTTCTCTAATAGTCAAACCTCTTTCCCAACTGAGTGGTTTGGAAGGGATGGAACATGCACTGACTTCAAAATACTATAAAACTTATTTCAGTTGTGAGGGTGCATCAACTTCATGGCACCTGTAGTTCTAACTCAAGCCAAGTACAACATGAACAGCTCATTATATTCAAAATCTAGACACATGTGCAGGCACAAACCTCAGCTTTCTAATCATGGCCATATAAAGAATTTATGTTAGCAATAGAGCATTTTAGAGGTTCTACACAAATTATGACAGTTGAGATAAAAACTGAACTCTATTTCTTTGCTTTTTTTCCCCTCGTTTAATCAAATCCCTGTTATATCAAAACAGTGATGAAAGAACTTTACTTATCTAGAGTTTTTTTATTCTTCTTCTTATCTCATGAGCACTTACGATAATATAGTAGAGATATTCACAACCAAAAGGTCCCCTAGAAATCTCTTAATAAGTTTTTTGAAGGTTGAGGTATTTTCTTCTCTGTGAAGGCTCTCTTATTTGGATACTGCTGAATCATCTGAACTGAAAATTACTTATAAATTAGTTTTGCAGAACAAAGTCTTTGCCTTTAGAAAACACTGAATTGCTGTAGATTACAATATTTTGAAAAGAATATTACTTAATGCACTTAAGCGGTCTTGATTTTAAAACTTTATTCAAATTATATCAACAGAATATAATGTTATACTGCAAGTATAGGGCATACTTCACTTCAGAAAGCACACAAACTTTTTTTATTTTTTAATAAAGTGGCCTTTGATACAGGTTTGTGGCCTTTCTAGATATAACCATAAACCCATTATTTTCTTATACAAGGTAAATGACTAAATATCACAAGTTCTCATGTATTTTCATACTCATTTTCACATACACATGTGCAGAAAGAACTTACATCTCTTTTACACTGGATTTATTCTAGACAAAATATTGCATGTCTTCTTGCTTTATGTTTTGTTAACTCTCCAATAGCGTGTTTGGGACTTAATAAGTTCTCTTTTTCGTTTCAAGTATTTTCACATTATAATCCCTAAAGACAGACTGACAGCTGGGATCTCATAATATAAGCATCAAACCTACGTGAGCTGACTTATGATTTAAAAATCACAGTGCTAGAAGGGACTACAGGTAGTCATTAGGCTATGCATGGCCTTGGACTTACATGAATCAAATTTAAATTTTCTAGACACACATTGGTCTAAATTATCCTGCAATGCCTCCAGTTTCAGGGATACAAGCTCACCAGCATTCCACCAACACTTCCCTATCCTTATACATAAGCAAGTTTTTGCAGTTATTAATTGCAGCGTTCCCTCCTATAATTTCATTATTCTTCATCCCATTCACCATGGAAATAAGGGACAAATAACCATCTTTTTTGAAACACTCTCACATATCTGACTACTTTATTCATACCACTCTTGTCTTAATGATTAAATAAATTTTCCAATCTTTCAGTGCAGGCCATATTTTGTATATTTGTGATCAGTCTTAATACTTTCCTCTGAACTTGCCAGTTCCCTTTATTTAAATGCAATGCCCCAAACTTGAATACTGTTCTGTTACCTTCACAATAACAAGAAGAGGGAAAGCAGTATTTTATGACTTACATACCATATTCCTTGAATATACAGCAATTACTTTTGCCTTTTTCATTTGTGTCTTGTGTTCACCTTGTGATCCACTGAAGCCCCCAGATCCTGAAGTATTGCTGTTTAACTAGATATTTGTTTCCCGTATGTTTGTAGTTGATTACTCCTGCCCTAGAATAATACATTACACTTGTCCCTATTCAAGTTCATCTTACTATTTTCAAGCTACTTAATTTTTCAGGGTCATTTTGAATTATATGGTCTTCTCATGCCACCCAACTACACGTCACTTGAATATTGAATAGGGATATTCTTCAGATCATTAGGAAAAAACCTGAACAAAGGCTGAAGAATCATCTGTGGGGAACGATACTAGAACCACACTAGAAGCACATCCTCTTTGTTGCAAATCATTGATCATAATTTCATGGCTTGTGAACCTTTCCCAACCCTTCTGTATCCACACTATGCCAGTGCTTTACAGGACCATAGCATAGTGTGGGTTGGGCTGGAAAAGACCTTTGAAGGTCTAGCCAAACCCCCAGACACACATCGTATTTTTTCAATCTGTTACATGGGACAATACAGAAAGACCTACTAAAGTCAAGATAAATCACTTTTATGTTCTCAAATCCTGTTGTCCTGCTGTAGAAGGATATTACATGGATTTGATAATTTTGTATTGGCTGCTACTCTTGTCCTTGTTGCTTTCCAATGCTAAGAGCTTCAGTCAGTTGTTCAAGCATTTTGTGAGAGCAGAAATTAAACTAGTGACTGAATCATATCCTGATCTTGCTTTCTCCTTTTTTGAAGACAGACACTGGCTTTCCTTTCATGAACTTTTCAAGTTTCATGCTCATCACATGCTCTTAAGTGCCACATTAGTATCCAGTATTTTACCATGAAGTTCTTTAAATTCTTCATTAGAATGTTCATAATTCCTTGCTGATCTGATAAACTCTAATCTCTGAATTGTTCCTTTCTCATTTGAAGTTGACATCTTTACTTTTAGCACTGATACAAACTACAGTACTTCTCAATTTGCAATTGATCTTCCTTGTAAGGACCAAGGAAAAATGTTATTGCAAGTTGTTATTACAAAATTTGACCTTCTGAGTATCATCCAGCAACAGCTTTTCCTCTCCACTGAACAGCTGACCAATTCACCCATTCCTTCACCTTCCCTGTGTTACAACTGCACTTCTGAATTGAATGATATCTCTTGGCAGATGCATCTTGTTTTGAGCTTTGACTTTTAAAATTTTGTTCCTACATGTTCATGTTATATTTATCACTTGTCCTCAGTAGCCTGACCTAGTTTCTGCTTCTATATTGATTCTTTCTTTAGTTTAAGGTTCATACACAGTTCATGTTTTAATCAAGCTGATCTCTTACTGCATTTTTTCCTCTTTTCTTCACAGGGGGGTAGTATATACATGTGGATGGATACCATTATTGTGTGTATTATCTGTAAGGCGCTAACTCTTTAACAGCATTTTCCTTCACATGAGATCTTGCTTACCCATTCTGTGAATTTATTGAAGTCTACCTTCTATCCCTCAGCTGCTATTCTTCCTTCTAGTCCTGAATGACCACGACTCTTTTTTCTAATGGCCAGTCTTAAATGGAGCTTTCAGCCTCCTCACAATTGTCAACAAATATAAAAGAATCTCTCCTTTCTTTACTTCTTGAATCAAAAACATTTTCCCTGATACAATCCAGAGATTTTCCAAGCAATCTGTTGCATTTAGTTCCCAGAAGATACTCCTTATTATCCCCAGTTACATTCTACTGAATATAAAGGTTCTTGCAACTTATTACATCTTCTTTTTTCCCTCAATTCTTTTCTATTTCTGCTACAAACCTTGGAAATATAGACTCAATTTAAAGATATATCTTGGATTTAAAGCCTGAGGTTTTCGAAAATTTACGTCTAGCACGTTTTGCTTGATAGGAACACAAGGGTCAGCTTCAGGAGAGTGTTTTCAGGACAGCTTCAGTCATTGACAGCACAGCCCAGAGCACATGAGCTCTTGAAAGTGAGGGTAATCTCATATGCTACTCATATGGCATATGGCATTAGAGAGTGAATATGTCAGCAAGCAAGTCTAGACGGTCCCTGTGCTTGTCCACAGTCAGTCTGGAGTTTTTCTGCAGGATGGGAACAATGAAAACCAGTGTATTTGGGAGTATGCCAGACTGCTAGATGCTCATGTATGTCCTGTTTAAACTCATGATAATCTCACTGAATCACATGGAAGGGAGAATACTAGGAACACCTGCTACAGTAAAGCAAACCTTTTTGAACACAGCTAGACCTTCCCCAGGAAACAAAAGTCACTTCTTAATATTAATATCACAAAATATAAAAGAAAGAAAGAAGGAAAGAAAGACTAACACACTAAAGTAAACTCTGTTTTATTTAAACAAGGGGATTTTTTTATAGTTTATAAAAAGACAGCATGAGAAAGAAATAGTGATCTCATAAGATTAAAATTATCATTTACCAGTATACAGGCCAAATGTCCATAGCCAAATGACAACTTGTTGTCATTTCAAGTCAAATAATTACTTGTCAAACATAATGCAAATGGAAAACTGTAAAATTTTCAAGCTCAAGTTACATCCTGAGCAGATTTCTTGTATGCAATGACATAAACACTGTAAGCATCAGTTTGAAATTACCCCATTGCAGGCTTACCAAGGGGCCACAGATAAAGTGCCAGTGGACAAGATATTTCAAGGGAAGGCAATAATCTCTCTCAAGCTGAACATAATGATGAAGAGTTTTCCTTTTCTTACTATGTATGTAACACACTGGTTGTACAACAGAGCCCAAAAGAAGGCCTATTCTCTATCGGATAATACACAGGGCTTAGGCTCATAGTATTTCAGTTTTTATTTTAATAAGAAGTTTTTTGACATCCTGAGTATTTTTTTAAAAGTATTTTTTAAAAATGTAACTATGTAACCAATGTCTTGAATTCTGTCTATGCCTAAAATTATCTGGAATTAATAGATGTGAAAAGCACATATTGGCCCATATATTATAATAAGGTCTTCTTTTCAAGAATGGTAAATCAATCTTTTCAAGAAAACAACAAGTATGTTAGTGAGGTTAGCACACACAACCAAAGAAAAAGCTGATAAACAACCACCATGCCTTAAGGCAGTTTTTCTAGTGGAAAAGCAATGCTTGGCCTGAACTCAACTATACAGATGTAGTGCCAAAAATGAAGTAACTCCTCGCTTTAAAGCCCCTGAGAGTCACTAGAAAGCTTCTCCAGACTTTGAACTACACTGTAATTTATTTTCCAGTGATTCTATAGTGAGTAAATCACTCAACTGCCATTAAGGAAATGGAGTTGGTTTCCTGTTCCTGACACAGATTACTCACAAGACCCTGGATCAGTCACACTGCAGTAGTGGAAAAGATAAAATTATTTTTTGAGTATATACATACAAGCACTGGAATATTAGACTGGAGGATAGTGATGGTAGCCCATTTAAGGCTGACAGTGCAGAGGTCATAAGTGAAGTATGATATCTGTAACACAAGAAGGATGAGTGTAAGTTAGTGACACCTAAGAGAAGAAATAGATGTTTCCCAGTCTACAAAAAGAAGTTATTGAGCTTCCTGAACCATGTATGAAACAATTAAAAGACCTGACTTCTGCCTGAAAGTACTTACCAAGAAAAAAATAATAATGCAGAATGCAAAAGGAACTTCTGGCCAAATACTAACTGGAGAGGAAAGCACATTTTTTTTGCTATATTATCCATAAGCTATTTATTTAATAAATTAAATATTTAAACACCTAAATTCATTTGACTATTCTATAAGAATTTAAAGCACTTATTCTACACCTTAGTTATGTGATGTAGAAGTTATGTAATATGTGGTAAGCTGGATCACCTAATAGTCAATGTTTCTTCTGGACTTGAAATCTTATGGATCTCCTGTTGTTGTGTGTTACCCATCTCCAAAAATTTTGTGTAACAGGGTCCATAAAGTAATTTTTAGGTGCTATTATTATGTTGATTGTTTTATAAGCAGACAAAAAAAAAGACACTCTCGGTATCTATCCCATAATATACGGAGAGTATGTGTTTTAAATCTTTCCTCTCTGTGCCCTCATTAGAGGCTAAACACTCAGGAGCCAAGGGAACGCGACATTAACAGCACCAAGTCCTCAGCACGCTGAGGATGCTAAGTGCCATGGGTGTAACCAAGCACTCGGGTATCTCTAGGGGGAAATTAATGCTGCTCCTTATAAGATGCAGCCGTGAAGTAGCAAGACTCCGAAACCCGAGCCGGCTGAGTTGCCCTCAGCGGCGGGCAGGACCGGGGGCGGTCACGGCTGCGGCTGCTCCATCCAGGGCAGCCCCATCCAGGGCAGCCGTGCCCTGCAGCCGGGCAGCCCCCGAGGGGCCGCGGGGAGCGCCGCCGCAACGCTGGTCTCCCCCGTAGGGTGCGATGGAGTGGCCAAGTGTGGTCCCAGCGCGGTTAAAAGGGACGGCTGGTGAGGGACTCTGGAGCACGGGTTAATTTCTCCGCTATCCTTCCAGCCCCAGGCAGCGGCATCGAAAGGAGCAAGCTAAGGAAGGGTGCTCTGCATCACCCGTGACAGTGACTGTTTCACTGCTCTGACAACGGAGGAAACACAGGAAAACTGGCTTCCCTAGCTTAAAGCCAGCTTCTGAAGGTGGAAGGGGAAACGAGAAGAAACTTCAAAAGCTACACAGCCATAGCTAACACAAAAGCCATTGGTAGTACTGAGAATAAAGTCCTTGTTTCGTGGATCTTGCAGTGCTAGAAATCGAGATGGCTGGACTTGCCAAGAACAAAAACCACAATGATTTCTGAGAGTAACTAAATTGAGGGTGGAAGTTTCCCTTCCAGGCTTTTAGACCATCTCAGACAACGTCCTGTGGAAAATGTTGGGCACACATGGAGATGCTCTTTGTCACATGCTGGTTTGCTGTGAGAGCCCAGACTTGGCAGCTGTGCAAAGGTGGCCCTTCTGGTGTCAGAAGAGCTTGTTAGAGCCTCTAAATTGCTCATAATCCTATTTCTATTCAGCACTTCCTACTTCTCATGTCCTTCCTTTTCTATAGGACAAATTTAACTTGTCTTTTGTAATCTCATTACCACAAGATTTCTCCTTCCTGTGTCAGCCAGGCCTTACTTGTTGACAAAGAGAGAAAACAAGTTGTAATGAAAAGCAGGATTATTAAAGTGGAAGCTGTTTATAGACAGACTGAATTACCCAAGTTAGAGTGTGCACTGCAAGTTCCCCAGCTGCTGCTCTACCATCAACCCCTGTATGTGCTGATTGCCCAGATTTTTGGGCTGGTAAGAGATCAGATACAGTCTGGCCAGTCACAAAATGCATTGTGAGCAAAAGGAAGTGGTGAGGCGACACAGATAAATCTGTACCAGTGCTAATGTGGTAGAGCGAGTGAAATAAGCTTAAAAACACATGCAACGCAGTGTGTAGAAAACTGAGCTTCAATTCAGAAGAAAGCTATTCTGGTTAATTCATGCAATCATTTTGCTATTACTTTGTCATGCCAGCTCCTAATAACAGAAAGGCTCAAAGTACTTTTTTGCACCTCTGCCAAAAGATACTGAAAATAAGTGCAACAACAAGGGACCCTTCAGGAAGTGATCCTGCTAGCTGGCATTTCAGAAATTCCCTCTTGTTATCTTAAGCAAAGATATCAGCAATACTGAAAATACTTATCTGACAGTGTTATGTGAGACATATGGGTGACATTGAAGGAAAACACAGGGTTCCTCAAGCTCAAGTGTTTTCTGAGGAAAGGACTGTCATGCATAAGTGATGGTATTTTTCTGCAACTAGTTTGTCTGCCTTAGTTTGCTGTCCTTCCTTTACACCGGGAATGAAACGTAAGGAGGCTGATAATGGGAA
Organism: Sclerurus mexicanus; assembly: GCA_013396755.1. Lineage (NCBI taxonomy): Eukaryota > Metazoa > Chordata > Aves > Passeriformes > Furnariidae > Sclerurus > Sclerurus mexicanus. Next base: position 1,065,837 of record VWZF01006736.1, on the reverse strand, counting down.
CATGAAATCAAACAATATAAAACAATTTGATTCCTCAAAAGAATTATGTAGGAAATGTAATGCTTGGTTCCTTCCTGACACAGCTTATTATTTATAAGGCTAAGAGCTGTTTCCAGGAAGAACTGGAGATGAACATGCTTTCAACAATCTAAGGATTATTCTCAGACTGACAAAAACCCATAAAAGGTCAGAGATCACGATGTGAGCAAGGCAGTCTGCTTGTCCAAAACAAAGTGCAGTTAACTGTGCTGGGAAGAACTCACCAAAAAAGAGGAGAAATGTGCACATAGAAATTTTCAGATTTTTTTTCAAGGTAGATCTATAAAGTAAATGTTTTCTACTAATTACCAGTGAAGTTAGGCCTATTTGTTTACCAAAAATTGTGAAACCAAAAACTGATACAAAGAGCAAATTTTGTGTTAATGTGGATTCAAATTTATTATTATATATACCTCAAATTAAATCAACAAATACTTGGTTCCGAGAGAAATGAGACTATTATGCCTACAGTATCCACAGATTGTAGACATTGTCTTTGTTAACTGGAAATCAACAGGATCTTACGTGTGCACCTGACCTCCAGCTGCCTTATGATTTCCATGGGAAATCTGACAACCAAAGAACAGTTTATGATTTGGTATTACACTGATGTGTGACGTATCCATCTGCAAAAGATGGAAAGATCCGATCTGTGAGATTCTTCAGGGCTTATCTTTTATAAAATCCCTGCATCAAGAAAGATATTGTTCAAAATATGATACTACTTAATTAGGTGTGTGCCAGTAAAAATAAACTACATACACAAAGAGGTACTGAGGCAGAATGTCTATTGGGTGATAGCAAAAGCCAGTAACACTACCTTGGCTCATCCTGTAACCATTAAAACTCTAGTGAGCCATATTTTTCAGAGGAGGTCATGTAGATTACTCCAACTCTAAGGGAAAGATTAATCTCTTCAGTCAATCATCCTGAAGTTAATTATTTCCAACTGACTTAAAAGATCCATGCTGAAGCAGCAGTTTTTAATTGCATTTTAAGTGATTCATTTCTTTATAGAGGCATTAAATGTGTATATGATCAGTTTCTTAGGTGACTAAAATGTTAATCCCTGAAGGTTTTTGAGTTTGTTAGAAGGCCTATACAGGGTGGACACTTGTCAGTTTGCCCAGACTATTATATTGCCTGAAACCAGGCTTCAGCAGGTATCTAATGAAGTCAAGTTATGTTAACTGCAAGTTGCAGGGTTCTGTATTTATTGTTACTGCAGAACAAACCTGGAGCAGAACAAGCTTCAGATTTCAAAGTGGGTTTTTTCCCCAGGAAATTACGTTTCAGGGTGAATATAAAAATTTTATCCTTGAAATGAGTAGTTGTGAATGAATATTCTGGGCTTGTCTACTATTCAGAACTTTTTATACCAAAACACAATCTCTCTTAACAGGGAAATCTCTTCCTGTTTTGAAGATTCACAACAGAACTTGCAATCAGTAGACTGAGGCACTTTTTTAATTTATTATTGGACAGTAAGGGTCAAAGTTGGGGCACAAAAGGGTTAAAAACTGCCTTTTGGACAAGTCTAAATATTGTACTAGATGAAAGCAGTACAAAAAAATAACTTGCAGAGCAGGAACCCGAGGTTTAAAGTGTAAATCCTTTTGACGAACTCTATAGTCTTATAGGCTTCCCTAAATACCTGCTATATGGATTGTCTGAGACAGGACAGTAAATAGACTTTTGATCTGATCCAGTTCAGCTTCTCACTTCCAGATCATAAATTGCAGGAATATGTATGAAGGAATTGGTGGAGCTACATTTGAGAGCTCCACAAGCTAGAAAGAACATGAGAAACCATACTGAAGAGGAAAACAGCAGAAGACTGATCAGAGACAGGGAATGACAAGGAATGACCAACTGGACAAGGGCTCTTTACCTGGGAGAGTGATGACTTAGGGGGACAATATGACAGGGAGAAGTAGATGAGGAATGGTTATTCTTTTCCTGTACAAGGACTAGTGGTTGTCAAATGAAATTATGTGGCAAGTTGAAAACAAAAAGGGGAATGGAGCCCTTTAGCATGATACAGCTAAGCCTTTGATTTCACTGCTGCTAGATGATAGCAAAGATAGCAAAAGTTCACAGGTATTTGAAAAGTAACTACATAAAGTCATGGACTATAAATCCACGAAGAATTATTATATACAAAGACAATTCTTCCTTTACTTCTCCCTTTCTTCCCTAAACTTCCTTATTGGTCACTTACAGAAAGACAATACTGGGTTAAGTGAATCTTTTACCTGACCTAACAGAATTATTTCTAGAAGCCCCTTGATCAACTCACTTTCTCCTCATTTGCTTTTCCCCTGAACTACATATACAATCGTACAGTTAAGTACTTAAAATTTCAGAAGGTAAAAAGAACAATATGCCCTTCCCTGTCACAACATATTTGGAAGTTTCTCCTCAGCTGTATGTTTCAGCTGTAAAAATCTAAATAATTGAAAAAAGATGTGGACAGATGAAAAATTGAAATTTCAATAAAACAAATCCAATCAAAAATCCTGGATGTCCTTAAACAAGGTCTAGTCATGGTCATGTAAACTCTACAGTCCCTCTTAGTCCCATGGCTCCTAATTGGGTCATTGTCAGCCTTGTCTGCTTCTATCCCCGTCTACATTCAGCCTCTGTTGGCATCATACTTCACTATGCTAAGCCCTGCAGTAGGGTCGGGTAAACATTGCTCTGTGTACAGGGCTCTGGAATACATTACATTCAGCAGCAGTAAGGCCCAAGGGACACTGCTGGAGATGTTGGTTTCACTAATGCTGTCAAGAGTGAAGAGGAAGGCAATTAGGCTAACCCTAACACCCCACAAAAATCGCAGGGTAGTGACATTACTGATAATTAAGGGAGAGAAAAAAGGACTGTGAGAGTGAAAATACCCCAAAAAGTAATGCTCTTCATCTACCTATATAACAGAATTGTTCTGCTCTGCTAAAGTCAGAATAAATTCTGATTTTCAGTGCTGCAGTAAATGTTTATATACTGTGAACGTTTACAAAGAAATAATTGTGTTAGTGTTCTTCCTGTTTATGCACTTGCATCATATAATGAAAAAAATAGATTATAATGTCTTTGTTGTACTACATTGTTCTATAACAGATTTAGGTTGTGTTTCATTTTAAGTATTGTCAAAAGATAGAGAAAATTACAGCTCTTACTAACACCATTGAGGCAAATGTGAATTCTCTGGTGAGCTTTTAAGCCTCATCTCAGCATGTCTGAAAGAAACAAATATTAAAAGTACTCCAGTATGTTTTTGTCAATGCTTTCCTGAATAAATTCTATTAAAAATATAGATTCTTTTGGTCTTTCAGGCAGAAAGTATAGTGAGAACAATTTTAATATTAAAATTACTCATTAAGATGTCAAAAATTAAATTAGAAATATCAACTACCTATATTTTCTCATTTATTTGCAGTTGGTCATAACAATGTGCAGAGAATATATGTGAAGTAAGTCATCTCTACTGCCTCTATTCCTGGGTTATGATACAATTTTGCAGATTTTAACTCAGTTGTGAAACGCTGGGACATACATATTCAGATTGATATGTGGCCTCCAGCAACCACAGGGCAGCAATACAAAAAAAATTAGTACTTTTCTTCAATAAGTGATGGAAAACTACATGCATTATGAAAATGAGAATTTAGGGTGTTATTTGACTGACAAAGGACAGGTCCGATTCTTTTTCAGCTACTACACAAAGATATTCTACCATATCAAACAGTATCTAAAGCAGAGCTTTTAGAGGTGAAGAAAAGGCAAATGAAACAAAAAAGAAAGAACTAACAGCTCCAGAAAAATATTCTCTCTAAGGGAAGTTTGGGGGTTTTTTCCTTCCACATCAACACTTGAATAATTACTCATCACTTCTCCAAACTGGAAATCTGCAAAAAGCTCTTGAGCATGGCTTTCAGTAGTATAAAGAGCAAAAGTTCTTCAGGGTTTCAATTACATCTTTGCAAGAGCTGTAAAAAACATAAGCATGCAGATTGTTCTAATATGTGGAAACACCTTCATTTACTACTTACTTGTCAAACAGAATAAACCAGCAGTGATGACCATTGGAAAGTTCTAGACAAATAAAAGACTCTCCAAACTGGGAAAAATATTGTGCTATCAGGTAGCTGCAGCTTTTCCGGGTGAGGTAATTATTCTTGTAGAGGCATTTCTAAATGTGTCACTTCAGACAGTAATGGCTTCTAATTCTAGAAAACCATTTGCCTAGAGCAGTAGCTGCTATTGCTCTAACTTAGCAACAAACTCAGTGCAACCTCCACTGTTTTAGCTGAACAAAGGCATTTGGCTCTCACCAAGTATTTCTGTGTCACCGGCACATTTTTATATGCTTTACATGTAGAGCACTTAACCATGGAATGGCTGGCTTGGAACAGTATGTGGTTAATATCAGCTTACCCCCCCTGTCCTGGCAGCAACATTTGTGACAGACCCAGGCCATAGCTGACACTTGCTACAAAAACATGCCTGGTTTACAGGTAAGGTCAGCTTTGCAGCTCCAGCATACCTCTGTGTCATTCATTCCTATACTATTGCATGCCTTAATATTTCAGCAGCATACACTATTCAAGAAGGTCTTTGCAAACTACCTTTTACAAAAGCACCTTTGTTTAAGCTCAGGTCCAAATTCCTCTGAACCTACAGTGGTTCAGAATAAATATGTCTGCACACATTTCCTACATGGAGGTGAAAGTGAATGCTGCAGTTAAGCGAAAAATATAAAGTTGGCATTCTGTGGAAACTCCTTCTCTGGACTCTCTTGCCAATGTTCATCCTCTGTCCGTGTCCCGTACAAAAAGAGAGCCTTTTGAAGACAGGAGTGACATTTGCTTACTTCCAGTCCTCAGACACCTCTCCTGTTCACCAGGACCTTTCAAAGATGATTGTGAGCAGTCTCACTATGGTGTTCACCACCTCTCTCACTACTTGTGGATGCATCCCACAAGGGCCCATGGACTTGGGGATGTCAAGTTTGTTAGGTATTCTCTAACCCAATCCTCTTTGACCAAGAGAAAGTCTTCCTTCCAACATTTCTCTGCCCTGGTCTCCTGGGTCAGAGATTCCTGGGGGCTAGTCTTGTCATTGAGGACCAATGCAAAGAAGGAGTTCAGTAACTCTGCCGTCTCTGTGTCCTCTGTTACCAGGGTCCCCCTTCCACTTAGTAATGGCCCCACACTATCCTTGCTTTTATTTTTATTTTTGATGCATTTGCAAAAGCCCTTCTTGTCCTTGACATCCTTGGCCAGATTTAATTCCAGGTGAACTTGGCCTTCCTTGTCTCATTTCTACTTTCTCTGACAACATCTCTATATTCATTCTATGTGGCCTGACCCCGCTCCCATCTCTTGTGTATTTCCTGCTTATATTTGAATAATGACAGGAGTTCCTTGTCCATCCATGCAGGTCTCTTTCCCACTTTGCCCAATTTCTTTCTCAATGGGACGCATTGTTCTTGAGCCTGGAAGAAGTGATCCTTGAATATCGACCAGCACTCTTGGACACCCCTTCTCTGCAGGGCCAGTTCTTAGGGGATTCCTTCAAGAAGATCTCTGAAGAGGCTCAAGTTAGCTTTCCTAAAGTCCCCATGAGAGAAGGGAAATCAGCAAAGTATAATGCTTTTGCTTAGACACTTAGAGCATACAATTCCTCATTAAACTCACATGCATAATGCTTTGCCACATACTTAAAAATGGGTTTGTGACACACTATTCTTGAGATGCTCCATAGGCTTTACTAAGATTCTTATGATTTTATAATTCCAAAATTATTGTTCTGTGTTTTTGAAATGTCTGTGTGATACATACTTCATCTTGGGGAAAACATTCAGTATTAGGAAATTGATATTCCAGAAGAGAGATGCTCTGACCGCAGGAAGAGTTTCTTCCTTGACTGAAACCAAGTTATTCAGAACTGCCTCTTCTGTTATTCCATATAAAGGGAACAACTTGCTGATTTCAGCCAGTGACCCTTTAGTCCCCTTTGCTGCTATTGAAATTAAAAGTAATTTCACATTGTCTAAGGATGCTAATTTAAGGAAACATTTCTTCCTCTAATTTTCTGTAATTTAATTCTACAAATTAAAAAGTGGGCAGAACATTGAGCTATTTAAGAGACTATCAAGGGAAAAATTGAGAGAACTGTATGTTTAAAGCTATGATGGGGCCTTCTCTTGAGAAGTAATCTGATGAACACAAAGTAAGAGAAAAGCTACTATAACCTATTACTTTTAATGTTCAAAGTCTGTTATTTATCCAGACAGTATCAGCCTTCACACACCATAGGGTGGGGTGGGTAGGCAAACTGTGCAGCCTCTAGGAACTGAGAGGTTGGCACCGATGACTCTCTTACTTGGCCATATGCCTCTACCACACCTGAGGTTCCATGTTGTCCATCTTATTTCCATACCAGTCCACACATACTGGAAGCAGGGCCTCAAAAAAAGCAAATATCAACTCCAGTGAGTGCAAGTCCAGGTAAGAACAAAGAAATGAGTTGTGTGCCACATGTATAACTCTCCAAAATGTATATCAACAATGTTCTTATATGACTCTGTAAATGGAGTTTAGGAATAACATAAATAACACAATATAATGAAGAAGCAATTTTAAATGCATCAAAACAGTGCTAAGAAAGATCTGAGAAATACTGCTCAGGTATATCCTCTAGATACTCTTTGGACACATACCACAGTAGATAGACTGAGGTTAAACAGTCAAAACACAAACTAACATGATGGAATAAATTCTCACTAGCTGCATAACAGGGCACCTTTTAAAATACTGCATTTCTAAATCCTAGGTTACAGGTTTAGCAAATAAATGTAAATGTGAAGTCCTGAATGTAAAAGAGAGACTACTGTTTTTGTTTTTTTTAAATTGTCATTAGCATCCTGTAATGGCAACACCTTTTATTGAGATCAACAGGAGCTATAGTCATCCAATACATCCTGGGACAGGATCCAGATAGCTGCTATTAAAAAGTCATAGATACAAGGTCTAAAACGGAAAGAGAAGGCTATCATGATCTGCATAAATCAAAAGCTATAAATTCTAAGTACAGTACTAATAGCATTGTATAAATTTAATAAGGTAAGGAAAAAGAACACAAAGAAAGTAGTAGTCAGCATGATTACAAATGAAATTATTTAATTTTATTTGGAATATTGTGGAAAATAGTATGGATGCTTTAATAGATGGAATTCGTAGGCATGCTGGTTCAGGAAAAGTATAAATATTTTGCTCTTCAGCTCATTTGAGAATGACTAATTTTCCTTCTAAGGCTAATCCAAAAAATACAAGAAACAAGTATTTTTTTTTCAATCAGGTCTGGCCAATTTATATCTGGTGTCTTTACAAGCCTGTGTAATTACTAAAGCAGCCTTCTCAGAAAGTCTCCAGAAATTCCTGGGGAAGATCCAAAGGACTGGAAAAAACATACATTGTTTGAAGACCATGGTTTAAAAAAAAATGAGTAATTTAGGAAATTTGGGCCTGCCAATCTGACAATCAATCCTTAGCCATCCATTTATCTAGTTGCAAACTACCTAGTGGAAATTATACTGAACATTTGTCTGTCACAGTAATGTCCATCAACACTGATGAATAGAAAATAGACCCACTTGTACTAGTTTTTGCTTTGCTCTTTCGTTGTTAGAAGTTCAACTGTGGCATAATGCTTAATAAGAAAACATCTTATGCACTGCCATGCATTTTGACTGATAATTGGGACAGCATTCAGGGAACAGAATACAGGTGCTCACAGTCATGGTTTACTGAACATAAACTCCAGTGATGCTTGAATCCCTGGGTCTGCCAATGCAAAACTTGGACAAATGAACAAGAAAAAAATCAGAAGATAGGACAATTTTACCTTGTTTTGGTGCATTGCGTTACTAGAATGTGCATTATCTGAAATCAGAAGTTCTAAAGATGTTTATAAATTGAAGACAATTTAGAGGAGAGACAGGAAATTACTAAAGAATTGAAAAATGTGCCTTACGGACAGACCACAGGAGCTCACTGTGTTTAGTTATCAGGCTATTTCTCCTGGCACTAGTACCTTTATTATGCTGTGAGCCAGTTCAGGGAGCTGCTCTGGCTGAAAGCTGACCTGCCTTTTCCTGTTTCTTTGTTTAAGGTTTTTATCTGCACCAGGTCTCTGAACTGGTCCACCCCATGGCCACATAAGCAGATCCAACACAAAACTGGTCACAGGGACAAGTGGCAGGGAACTGAATGCAAAGACAGGACAGTTCACCCCCAGACCTAGACCAATTGAATTGCCTCTGTACATAACTTCCTACAGAAAGCTCTCTACAGCCTCATGGTGTCTGTGAGGATGACAGTAGAGACTCTTCTGGGTGGAAGCCAAAGCTTATGACATTCACAGTGGAACACTTGATCAAGCACTGTGATATCTTCTTTTGCACAAGCAGTATCGTCCATGAGATGACAGTCTAGGAGATTTCACAACCTGATTTAAAGAATCTGTTCCGGGAAGCCCTGCAGTGTATTCTATGTTGAACAGCAGACCACATGATCTGGACATTACTTTCTGTCCTCAAACCGTAAGAAGTGATGTGTTGAAAAACATCCAACCTGATAAACATCAAACTGAAACTCTTCTAGAACAGAAACACTACAGCATTTGTATACATATACTCTTCCGCTAACATTTTCTAAAGAAATTGGACTGTTTGGTCCAGTTACCTGCCGTTGAGCGCTCTTCAGCCTCTAATATGATACAAACAAGTCTAACTGGATAAATAGGCTAGTGTTCCAGCAAAACTAATAAAGCCCTTGCTCTCACCTATAACAGAAAAGGTGCCTTTACCTGGTGTTATTATAGTTTATGCAACACTTTTCATGTTTTATTTAGAGCACAAAATTTTAAAGAACTGTAAAACTCTTTTTAATTGAGTTCTCTTTGTTGCCGATTTAGTGCCACAGCAACTAAGCTATTAGACAGCCTACTGTAAATAGGTAAAACTTTCCCATATTCCAACCATACCTTGGAACAGCAGATGAAGTGCAGACTGTGAAAGCAAACCCCAGAAATAAGTGGGTCAGATGTCTAGTGGAGAAGAAATGCCAATTTGTGGCTGTTGGGCTGCACAGAGCTTGCCAGAATACAAATGCTGCCCCTTTATTCAGACAAGGCACCAGCAGCAGGACTGTGCTGGCTCAGGGACTACTGAGCTACCTTGGTCATGGCCATGAAGGAAACAAGACAGAAGGGGCAGCTGTGGTCAGGGCCAGTGAGTCGTCGTGGGGCCTGGGACCCAGATGCCCACCCAGTGTGGTTCTGACTGCAAGAGGGACCACGGCAGGAAGGGATTGCCATGGAGCACTTGTGAGTCATTGCAAGACCTCCTGGTGCTTGCAGCTTTCTGAAATACTCATGCCTTGAGCTGTCAGCTATAAAAAGATGTGGAAGTGAGTTTTACAAGGTGGGCAAAATTAGGAGTTTTTGTACAAGACTACAGATTTGGGGGAAAATGCATAATTTGGATCTTTTACAAAAACAAACAAACAAACAAAAACAAAAAAAAAGAAAGAAAAATAAAAAAAAGTCACATTCCTGGAACAGTCTCTGCCCTTTTAAAGGGAAAAAACCTTAACTTCAGGCTTCTAATAATCACAGGCTTTTCTGTAATATGAGGAGAGAAATTGTCACTAAGCTGTTTGGAAAATCTGAGACAAAAGCAAACTATGGAAGTCTACATAGAATATACGCTTTGCTAAAGGACCACTTACCAAGTGTGAGTGTTACTAAAGTGCTGCCATGACCAGAAAAACAGACAAAACTGAGGTGGCAACATTGTAGGTTATTTCAGTTATCTCTGAAACCAAAAAAGAATGTTCCCATCACAGCGGCACTGCATTCCCTCCTGAAGAAGTTGGGAGAGGACTGGTGGAAAGGGCTTTTCCTTTATTTTACTTTTCTAGTTTTTTAAATAACAGCCTGCTCCTTAATGAATTAACTAAGATTCTGACTTTACCTCAACATTACAAATGAAAAACCTAGATCATATGTTCTTTATCAATTGAGCTGTTTTCTTAATCGCATTCTCAACATCTTTGGCTGAACTTCAGTGAATTAACACTTAGTTAAATTCTAGCTTGAGAAAATTTTTAAGCTGTCAAAGCCAAGTCAGAGGCTATACGGAGCTGGGCATTCTAACCTTAGTGATTCTATGATGCCTATATGCTCCTCTGAACTTCTCTACCTTTCACATTATATTGAATTAAAAAGGATGATAAAATATTAACCCACATCTGTCCATCCCCCTAAGCAAGGTGTACCGCCAACATTGTAATTTCTCAGCAGCTAAACACTGAGTTTTTTTGAAGGAGAAAAAAAAAAGCATTTCTTTCATTCAGATGGTACCAAATATAACCTAGAACAAAAAAATGTCATCAAACTTTTCAAGGGAGGTTGGGTTTGCAAGGTAGGAGGAACGTGTGAATGTATTACTTGGATTATACAGAAAAATATCTTTGATTTCTTATGACATCAAGAAATTTACCCGAACTACCTGAGGATGCTCCCACTTTGTGCAAGGATTTTCCCTAGCTCTTACTTCCTCCCAAGGAAATAGACCAGCTTCAAATCCCTGACTCACTGTTGCCAAAAACTCTGACAGAAGTACCAAATACTCCATAGTGTGCTAAAAAACTTGTAGAGCAAGGAATGTATAACAGAGTTTAATTTTATTTCAGTTTGAATACAGTGGAGACTGGAATGGGGAAGAAATGTGATAATGTGACCAACCATGGCTCTGACTGTCTCAGCAGTTGTGCTGCAGATTTCCAACAGATTACTTGCAGTGGTGGTATTACTACTTCAGCAGTCATACATAAGAGTTTTGTTTGGCAACAGGGGGAAAACACATGCAGCTCATCTTAATGAAAAATAAAATTAGCATTCAGTTTCATAAAACTAAATGCTAGCACTTTCTAAATGAACAACACATTAGCACTAGTATGTCATTAAAAACTATACTGAAGATTTCCTACCAAAAAAAACCCAACAAACAAACAAAAAAAAGAAAATCTAGTCTTCAGAAAGTATTTTGAAAGTATTTTCCTGCTGATTCTGATCCACTTCTACCAGCCAAAAGTGAAGGAGTCCCAAAAGCTCCATATTCATAACAAAAAGCTTCTTCAGCAAACTTACCAACAGATTTAAGACAGGCAGTCAAGAATGGCTAGAAAAAACAAGGCTCAAAGCTGCTTGAGCTGCACTTGGAAATGCAGAAATTTGGAGTCTGTAAGTATTTTTAAGACATTCTAGCACACTCATTTGTTCGACTGAGTGGCCAGTGTCACAGAATGCAACCACTTGCCTCCTCAGTCTAATTTAGTACACTCAGACTATATAGACAGTGCCAGGCATTAATTACAGTTTTCTGTTAGCCTTTTTTCCTAAGGAAATATGGCTCATACACTTTCATTGTCCATTTGGGTGGACATCTGTCCCCATTAACAACCTCTGAATTGATGGGTAACTTCAAACACAATCAAAAGAACTGAGAAACCTCACAGCTGTTACATTCTTACAAATTCTATGAATACTGCTGACCGGGTAAAGGAAAGGAAGTAAAAAATCTGTAGTTCACTGAGGGAGAGCTCAAATGCAGCCATAAACTTCAGCCTAAAAGAAGGCGGCTCTGCCAAGGAGTATGCAATCTTTTTCCAAGTAAAAGTGAAATAAAATGGGTGGGGGGGAGCAGAGTAATTGAAGTGGTGGTACAAAGAAAATGAGACCTAAGCCTTCAGAAAGGCAGACTCAAAGTTTTGTTATTCATAGAACAACCCACTTTCTTGTATTATTGCATGATAACAAAGCTCTCAAATACTATCAAGCTCTCAAATAAAACAGTTAACTAAACTTCCTTCAGCTCATTCTTCTGCATTAAAACCAAGAAAGAACTATTAAATATACAGGTACTTCACACATGCAGATTATGCTAACAATTCACTACTAAGTTTCTATGAAGCTGATGACAGGGTAACTGATGAGTATTTCTAGATGCACTTATCTCAAATCATGTATTACCTCAGGTATTAATGTATTCCATTAAATGAGCACTATATCCCCCGTTATTATTCTCTGGCTTCATAAAAAATATCAACATTTTACTTCAACAATTACTCTGTGCCATTCAAATTAAGCTGTTCAATCACTATATCTTCCTGAGGACTGATTAACCAATACTATAAAAATTTTCTGTGATGCCTAAAAGGAAATTATGCAGTCTGAGCATTATACATTTCTGTTTGTCTTGCCATGGGTGTTACTAAAGATCCCTATTCACATAATTTCTTTGCTCTGTGCTTCTGCTTTACATATTAGTTTGGAATCTTTGCTAAAGTTATGATACTGTGGAAGAGCAAGCAAAGCTAGCAACACCTTTAGAAAGAATAAAAAGGACAGCATAAACCACACAAACGAGTTAATATTTAAAGAACAAAATTTAATTTGGTATGCAACTTTTTCCTAGGAGGATCTTTATTGTCAATGCTATACATGGGAAAATAAGAATGAATAAGTGACTCGTTATCTACATGTATAAAAATATAAACATCCTAATCAAACATAGTTAAACACACCCTTCATGATATGCATCACCAAAAAGACCTATGCCTTAACTTCCAATTAAAAGAAAGACTGCCTTTGTGGCGGTTTTAATAGCACTTGCAAATGCTACTGCATTCATCCATAAGTATATAAACTGTGAACAAAAGCTAAAAAATGTATACAGGACTCCAATATTGTGCCTTTAGATTTCTGTCTTTTTCATGTCAACAAGTTAGCAGAGTCATCCTGTTTATCCATTCTTTGAGCTCTCAAAAGAAGAGACCAAATTTTAAAAAAATTACTGACATTACTAAGTAATGTTTCAGAAAATATCATCCTCTGGCAAACCATCAAATGACGATTACATTTATGGCACAATCATTTTAAGTCTACTGATGATACTGATAATGACTTATCAGTAAACAAAGGGCCCCATTTCTTAACACTAATAACACTCAAAGCTTTTAGCACAAAGATTAAAAAAAAATTCTCTATTTATATTACATCCATTTTTACTTAGAATATGAGATTTTTTTGGGCCACCTGACAGCAAACAGGCAATCATTAATCAAAATACAGGCAATCTTTGTTTTAGAGATGCATTCGGCCACCTGGAAGTGTAATTACAATTCACATTCAAGCAAGTATGTTATCAATTTCAGTTCTCCAAGATGATGATACTCATACTCAGTTTTTCCACAGAAACAGGTATGAGAAACGAGTAAGACATTACCATGTATGTACATAACGTAATGTGTAAATGCTCAGCTAGACACATTATGAAATTCTGTAGCACTAAAATGATTAAAAAACTAAATGATTCATGTAAAATGTTTATATACTGTATATATATGTACACTAAATCACAAGGTCAATTTAAAACTGCCCCTATTCATAGCTCCTATGATGGATTTAGTAAGATAACAGATTCTTAAAAAAAGAAAGCTATCTAGGGCAAATTTGAACACATTACTGAAAACTGACTTTATACAAAATCTTAAAAAACATACTTCAGAGTTACTTAACAGAAACTAGAAAAAGATGGTCATTACTCTTGAGAATGGCACTATAAAGACCTAGTAGCTGTGAACAACATCCTTTCACTTGTGGTATAAGTAAGTTAAGCACAAAGAAATCATCTCAGAGTAAGGCATAGGACAAACAGGCTTCACTCCATCTTCAGGTGTATTGGCCTCTCACTGTATCTTATTGCTCATCTAATTTGGCAGGTATACATTTCTCTCCTTTTAAAAATACTCCATAATACAAGTATCTACAACTGGACAGTACCCAGTGGTTCTGTATGCACATCTTCGATTTAATCACATCAATAAACAACCTTGCTAATACAAAAAAAAAAAGCCATGGTGATGAAAATTATTTTCAGTTTTATTCAGTTGTGCACACACTTAATGAAAGATCGAATGGTGAACAGAGACCGAGCACTGAAACTTGATAGAAATGTAGCGATAGCTCTTTTCAAAGGAATTAAGGTTTAAAAATAAACCCCTACTTACTGTGAAATTCTTTGGTTAGAATACAAATGCTAGCAGTATTTCTAAATTTGGAGTTAGAACAATTTATTATTCAAGAGTTTTAAAAACACAACTTCAGGCCTTTAATATGCACTGCTAAATTCTTCGACACTGCACATACATTTAGGGTATTTTTCCATGATGGTCTGAACAGACAATACAAATTCTTTAATCAAGTTTAGGTTTTCAAATGAAAGCGCTTTTGTACTCCAGACTTCAAGAATTTATTAGAAAGAGCTGTTCCGTCTTCCCTACCATAAAACCTGCTGCTCAGATCATCTGTTCCAAAGCAGACTATGACTGCCTCCTCTGGGAAAGACTTTAAGACAGCAGTAACAAAATACAGCTCAGAAGGCATAATTTCCCCTGAAGAAAGTTGGCATCATTCTTGTTTTTCTAAGGACAGGGCTCAATCCTTTCTAAGAAGCACTAAATTTGTCTAGGAAGAGGTACGTTAAGTCTCAGTAGTGTCAGCGCCCAGGCAGTACTGCCATGAAAACTGAGAAACCGGTTCTTAAAAAAGTGATTTTGTCATAAATTCTGTTGGCTTCAGAGTTTTACAGCACTAACATGACAAAAAGTAACAGGCAGGGTGCTCTTGATTACATTTATAATGTACATCTGCATTAATTCAAGGTACGAGATTTCAGCATCCCAGGAAGCAGGCCCTACCTTTACTCTGGCAAGCCTGGCTTCATTTCACTCTGATCATTTTAAGGGTGTTTGAGGAAATACCCATTGAGATTTCCGTGCATATTATAGACAGCAACCTCAAGAGAATTACAAGGACTTCAGACCACCCATGAAAGTTATAATTCACTCTCACTTTAATTTTGCAAAGTGTCATTGTTTTACCTCTCAAGGAAATAAACACATCTCTGAGGACACTTTACAGTTCAAATGGCTGGTTATCCAGCAAACCTGTCTTTTCACATCAGCCTTGCTTGCTGTATGGGCCCTGGTCCAGTTTAACAGCTTGGAGAGAGGAGTTAAGAGATAAAGGGAGCACAGAGGGGAAATGGAAGCAACCGGTTGTGAAGGGCCACACGCATGCCTCCTGCAGAATTACTCAAGTCTACAGAAAAATTATGAGCCAGTGCAAACCCCTCACAATCAGGCACCACTTCTATGTGACAGTTCTTCACAAACAGGCATCACTTTGATGGGGTGGGGGTGTTTAAAATGGACCATTTTGGGTCTGCCCAACCAGGGTATCGGGATGAGAAAAAACAGCCATTTGTCATACCATCTTCAACAGAAGTTGCGTTTGAGCAATTCAGCTCAGTTTCTCAGCCCCTAATTGGATGGTTTTTAAAACATCCCACCCTGACCTCAGTTCTGTGCATGGGGAAGGGCAGGGACTGGGCACACCTGCACACTTTTGTGGGACGGGCATTTCTCTACTCCCAATAACTGTCTCCTTCTTCGCTACCAACACAGCTACTGGGAGACGTGGGACAGAGGATGACGGTGCGAGCCGGGATATGGTGGCTAATTAGGGACGTGATGGCCAAGCAGGGACACGGCAGCAGAGGCACAACGCAGTGACCTCCCGCCCCAGGGGCCGTCAGGAGGTGCTGCAAGAGGGGTGGGGGCTGCGCTGGGGCTGACCCGCCTTGTGCGTGGAGGCAAACACCGGGGTGAGGAAAGCACAGGGGGACAGNNGTGAGGAAAGCACAGGGGGACAGAGCCCCCCTCCCCGTCCTCCTTCCTTCAGGGCGAGAGGGGACCTTGGGTGCGCAGGTGTGCAGGGGCCGCTGCCTTGTCCCCACGCCCCGGGCTGGGCGGATGCTCAGTCCCGGCAGAAGACATACTCGGTGTAGCTGGTCCAGATCTTGTCATCAGCAGGACCACCCTGCTCGGGGGCGAAGGCGCAGGTGCCAGTGGAGGAGCAGGCGGCCATGCGAAAGCCGGCCTCGGAGAGTCGGTCGAAGGCTTGCTCGAGGAAGTTGAACTTGAGGTAGTAGCGGGCGGTGTAGCGCTCGGGAGGGCGGTTGGGGTCGCGGCTCTCGTTCAGCGTCT
>VWZF01006736.1:1008421-1049094 GCA_013396755.1 Sclerurus mexicanus | reverse complement strand
ACCTCGCGGGAGGCGTGGGAGGCTGGCGGGAGGCAGAGCCGAGCGCACGGGGAGGGGAAGGGGACGGACCTGCACTGACGCAGGGTCTCCCGTCGTCGTCTGTCCGCCCCCCTCCTCCCTTTCCCCCCCTCCCTGTCCCGGTGCTCGTTCTCGGTTGCGCTGGGGACCGTCTCTGCGCCCAGTGCGCGCCCGCCGGGCTCCTCTTGCCGTGAAGGAGCTCCGCGGAGCGCAGCCAGCGGGGATATAACCTGGACGTCCCTCCCTATCTCCCCCGACGCCCCTGAGCTCGCTCCCCGGCTTCACCAAGACGTCTCGTCTTTTCGCAGGCAAGAAAACGCCTCTGTTTGCCCCGAGGTGCTGGAGCGGGGAAGCGGCGGAACGCTGCTGCCCGCCTGCAGGAACTGTGCTGTGCCCCTGCTATTCTTTCTAAGGCTAGTCCAAACCCTCGCCAGGTGAGACCCCCGACGAGGTAACCGTGACTCCTCCCTGCTGTCGCCCTCGCAGGGGAAAACGCGAGCGTGCGGTGCTCCCCGCACTCGCCTCACCCAGGTCCCCGGCCTGTTTCTGGGTTGCAGGACACCCTTATCATTACTCAGGTTTTAAATGCTCATAATGATTCCGTGAAAACCTCCTGCTGATCCGTATTCCCGGCGGGACACCGTATGACGGCACCGAGGGTGCCCCACTGCCGGGACTCTCCTCCCGCCGGCCGGACAAAGACTCTGGTGGCGAGGGGCACCCTGGAGCAAATGGGGTCCCCTTCAGCTGCCTGACAAGTGGCACTTTACCGTGAGAGCCAGGATCCTCGCGTCTGTGCGGATATGTGTATAATTGGGTGCCCTTACAGCTTAGATTTAATTTGGATTAATTAGATACATCAGGATCTGCGTGAAGCATAAGCACCTGTTTAACATGCATTGATAGAAAGCATTTAAATTATGTTTCAGGCTTTTGCTTGAATTTAATCTACATTTTTGTGTCTTTTTGCAAGCAGTAGTAAAGAGCTGCTGCCTTGTTGTATTCACTTGCTCTCCCCTGGGAGTTCCAGTGTGTCTTTTTCCTCAGAGAACAGCTGAAAGGAAGGTCTGAGGAGTATGAAAACAATGGTCAATGCTTTCCTTTAGTAGGGGTGAACGAAGCCCTCTCTGGGCAACTACCCTGCTTCAAATGCCCCATTGCAGTGATCCATGAAGCAGAAATCAAAAGATGCAGAAGGAGGAGGTAGAAGTCCTTCAAAAATTGAGAAATTGGAAAGGAAGGAAAGGCAAGTTAGCTCTCAAGAAGCAAGCTGAGTTCACCCAAGACAAGAAGAAGAGGAAGAAAATGGGATGTTGAGAAACAGAAGTTTTGAAAAGGAAATAGATGATAAGAACAATGTGTTGAGGGATAGGGGAATACAGTGCTCTAAGGAAGGAGATGGGGTGGACACTGAGAAGTTGCAGGAGTGTCATCTGACCGAGACTAAGAATATGGTAACAAATGTGCAGAACATTACATTTTCCATGTGGGAAAGCCGGCTGCCATTACTTTGACCGCCAAGTATTTTCAGTTGTGGGAGCAAAATGACAAAGTAGGTTAATCTGATGTTTTGCTGACATTTTGTTGAAAGAGCTTGTTTCTCTCTCCTCTTTTTCTTTTTTCTTTTTTTTTTCCTTTTTTTTTTTTAATGAATAGGAGAGATGTGAAAATGGTTCTGGAAGATGAGGGTAAAATAAAAATAAGCCTGAATGAAGTTGTTTGGCTACCTGTTTAAACATCTGGGTTTATTGCTGTAGAAAAAAAAAATAAAAGGGAAAGTAACGTGACACAATTTGCTGGCACACACAGAATCTTTGTTTTCTTCCCATATACTATTTTAGGGTCAATTCACCAGACTAAAAGCATGTGAAATTTTCACATGGTGGTTTGCTAGTGACAGTTTTATGGAGTTACTTTTGCCTCTTGGTCTCTTAATGTGGCAGCTCCTTTCACATCACCCTGCTCCCGGCCATACTTAGCAAGAAGCCACCTCAAGAGCCTCCCACAGATTCATATTTTAAACTCCACTTCTGTAGTGTGGGCTCTCTATGGAGAGCACTGTGATTAAACGGTGCACCTAGAAGATGAGATCATGTAATGCCTGTGCAAGCGCTTATTCATAGCAGTATTTGCAGCGAAAGATTTTGTACCTACTAGTAGGTGAGTCTTAACAAATGCTCCCATATAAAAAAATTGGATGTTTAATTCATCTGTTAATTACATTTCATTTTTCTGGCAATAGGTGAGTATTAATGTAGGTTAACAAAAAAAAAAAGCCCTAGCATATTTATTAGACTTGAACTTTCTATTTGCCTTGAGCTTTGTTAGATTGCAGACCAGACTTCATAAGACCTGAGCTTAATGGTTCTTCCAGCTCATGTTTTCAGAAGCTTCAGAGATGGGTATGTTAGGCTGCTCCTTCAGACACTGGCTCTCCAGAGCTTTACCTACACGTGCCTGTCATCTAATGGGGGGCCAGGTGAAACAGCCCCACCATGCTCCTGTGCAGTACCATATGATGTCCAAAGCCATGCCCGTTATAGGGGTGGGGGGAGACGCAGCTCTCACAAGTACTTTATTTGGCCCATTGTCCCAGGTCTTTCTTTAGGGGTGCAAACCAGTCCATCACACCACTGTGTTCTCTGTGTCAATGTGCAGCTGACACCAGACTCCACTTTGAAAAGGGATCAAGGAGCCTTCACATAGGAAGGAAGACACTGTTCATACAGCCTGTTCAACCATCCTGGGCAAACATCCAGCTTGCAGTGTTTGTCTCTGAGATAGGTGTCATTTTTTGGGCTTAAAAACATGCCCAGAACTGAAATACCTGTTTTGAAGCCATGTCTCCTCAGAGGAATTATATTCTGTGGGCATCTCACTGCTGCTCTATGCCTTGCCTAGCTGCAAGGCTTTGGTTATTGTAACTTCTTTCATCAATAGATTTTTTCCTCCTTTCACAAAATGTTCATCTAGTTTCTTCTCCGTTTCCTGTCTCTTTTCATTTGGCTATATTTGCCTTAGGAGAATTGGACTTCATCTGTGGGTATTACAATGGGTAGATATATCAAAAATTTTTTACTTATGTGTCAGTCACCAAGTTGCATAACGGAGTCATAATCTCAGTGGTTTATTCTTATTTTGTGTGGAGACAGTGACATATTAGTACATGTAACATTGAAGACTGCCACAAAATGCCTCCTAAGGCATACACCCTCTATAAAGGGCATTAAATATTAAATATGGTCTATTGGACAGGCAAGGCTTTATGATAATAATTGTGTAGTTGAATTTCTTTATGCAGTACTGTGACATTTCTGAGAAATAGCTCCTTCAGATAAGACAGTCACGTTTCAGTGTTTGCTGTTAGCTGCCTACCAGAACTAGCTATGGTCACGCTGTCGTAATCTGTTGGGATTCAAAGCTTTGCTTTTTGTATTTTGGGAAGTTTGGACTGTTTCTTGGGGTATTGGTTTGGTTTTGTGGGGGTTTTGGGAGGGGGTTTGATTGGTTGGGGGTTTTTGGGGGCAGGGGGTGGGGCTTTTATTGTTTCAGTGTTTACAAATATGTTTCCATCACGATGGGTCTCTATTTTGTATTTTGGGCAGTACACCCACGGGTGGTCCGGGTTTATTCAGGAAGTCCAGTTTCCTTCACAAACCATAGAGGAAGGGTAACACCTAGTGGGAGTAAACCCACATTGCAATTAAGAAATGCAAAGGGCTCCAAATATTGCCAGCATGACCCAAGAGACTTAATAAAGAGAAAGCTATACTTTTTTTGGTAACAAAAAGTAGATTTAAATTCTTATAATTCAACTTCTTCGTGAGAAACTTCTCAGAGCAAGAACACATTTTATTCCTGTTCTGAGCTGAACTGTTGAAGGTTTATTTCTTCTTGGAGAATGCGTTGTGTGAAACGGTATAATATTGCATAGAAAAAGCCTAATTACGTATGACTGAATTGTTTGAATTTTAATACTGAATTCAGTGAAATATTTAACCACCTGCTTAAAATCATCAAAAGAAGTTAGTGATCTAGACTGAACAAGAGGTTCAAATATGCTCATTTAAGCTTCGCAATCTTGCTTAGAGGATGCAGGAGAAAAGAGTCCGGAAGTCCCACAGCAGAGTTTATTGTCTAAGAATTCAGATTCTTTCACATTTTTGGGGCTTATATGCTCTCTAAAATGTATGCAGTTCCATAAGTTTGACAGTCAATGGGTGGCTATTACATGAAACCTTTCCCATTTCTGAATCATTGGTCAGAGTGAAATTACTAGCCTCAGTGTTATACTCAAGTGATATTTCCAAAAAATTGGATTGTGTATTATTCCACCCAAAGACAGAACTCAACCCTTCTAAAGAGATTACTCTCTTTCTGCAATCTTAATGTCACTGCATATAGCTGGACAACACAAATGCACACATTCATAGATTTCTATATTTCATGTGAATTGTAATGAATGTTACCTACGAAGTTGTATCTGATAATATATGTTCATAGAGATTGTTTTGCATATCCAGTTGAATATGTTTGATGGTTGTCTGGAACTGCATGTTCTAGGAAATCCAGCTGCTATGAAAATCCACATGTTCAAGCATGAAAGACACTGAAAAATCAGAATAATACAGGTTGTAAGGGACCTCAGAAGGTTATCAAGTGCTCAAACACTTTCCTTCTGCCAGGGGGTACAGACATTGCTTTAGTTAATTTTGTGAGGACAATGCTCTTCAGAGTCTGGGGGAAAGGGAGGGAGGAAGGGAGGACAGCCATTAGCTGTGTATTCTGTGTCCTTGGCCAATACAGAGCTACAGAGTGTGACTGAGAAACATAATCAAGTGAGCAATTAGCGAAGTTCAGAGCTGTGTTAATTTCCTTCAAGCACCTTTACAAAAATTGGAAGACAAAAGGTATCCTCTCAATGTCATGGGGACATGCAGTTAGTTTCTGCCTCAGTAAAGAAGAGCACTGAGGGGGACACCTTCCACACACATCTTGAGCATTCCTGAATTTGGAGGACACAAGAAAAGATGCTATGCACTTTATGTCAAATGGGGAAATAACTCGCAGCTTCTTCTTTTCAGATTATATCTAGGAAAATAGGCTGCAGGATCTCCTGTTTTGGTTAATTGTCAGGAAGTTTCAGCTCTGTCAATACCAAAGAAGCAGAAGACAGCTATGTCATTTTATGCATGTAGTAGTGTGTTATTGTACATGCATGATGTGGGAAGTTTTTCTCCTATGCTAAATTACTCATAAGTCCTATGGAGCTGCTTTAAATCAGAGTTATTTTTGTGAGCCTGGGCTCTCTGAAATTAATCTTCCCTATCTCTGTGAAGCATTTCATTCATGTCTTCAAATCTTTCCTCAGCAATTTTCCTGTCTGTGAATAAATAGCATTCTGACCTAGCTTCTACCACAGCAAGACAAGAAAGACAACCAGACCTCTGCAAATGTGAGTGGAAACTACACTGATCTTTTACATTAACCATTAGCATGGGTCAACAGCCTTAAGCCATCTCCTAGAATGGACAGTAGGAGGATTCAGCAAAAGAACTCTTCTAATAGGGAAAATGTAACTCATTATCTAGCTAATTAGGATATAAAACCAACCTCTAATCCCAATTCTTATGAGCCTGCCTTCCTGTGTGGTCAGTCAGGCTTCAGAATAGGTTTTAGTGAGGTAAAAGCACACTTTTTGGTGCTTTTTGGATGCAATCAAAAGATGAGAGCATTGTTCTGCAGAGGAGCAAGTTAAAGGTTGTCCCTCTTCTGAAAAGCTGATCACAAGGGTATCATTCACTGACAGGAGTTCTATCCAAGAGAAAATGCTTTTTAATGAAATTTTCAAAATTTACAGGTTTTACTTGCACCCTTTTCTTACAAAAATGTGTTTTAACAAAGGAATTCAAAATGTATTGGTATAATTATTCTTTTCAACAGAGTGATTCTTAAAAGGTAAAATAGGTAATAATAATGACCTTGGTGACTGTCCTTCAAATGTATGTATTCACTTTAGCTGTGATTATTGTAAGTATACTGTTTACTAATCTAGCATGTTTCAAAATCATAACTGTGGTCAGTGAACAGTAATTAATGCATTTAGTTTTGTTTTCTGCCACTATGTAATAACGCAAGCTGTGCTTCGCCAATGTTAACTCTTTACACTAGATTCAAATAAACAAATGAAATGCAATTATGCATTTCAACAGACTCTGAAACTGAATGTGCTGTCTTGTTCTCTTTGCATCTTTTTCTGTATAAAACAAAATTCCTCTTATGTTTAATAAAAGAAATATTACAATCCTTACCAGGGGTGTTTACAGCATCTGCAAAATTATGAAGAGGGTGAAAGCCCACAGCAGGTACTCTACTACAGGTAAGTTGGCAACTGATTTTTTTACTACCTTAGGCACCTTGCTTGACTACCTAAGAAAACAATGTTTACACTAGTTTGATTTTTTTCTCTATGGAGACTTAAGTTTGTATCCTCAATGGCAGAACTGATCTCATCAGTGTCAAACCCTGTTTCACACCCTGTGTACATGAAAAAGTGGCATTAAGCTATCAAGGAATGAATGGGGTCACAAGGCTTGTACAGTGTTTCACAGTCCCCTGCTTGCTCATGTCCCGTCATGGTATCAGCCCTGAAGGATGCTTAGAGCGCAGTAGATGTGGTTCCAGCTTTCTAGTGGGTTCCGCAGTTAAGCATCTGTCCACCAGACTTCATCATCTCTTGGCACAGACTGAAGTGAAATTAATGAAATCTCCTTAGAGACTTGCTGTTCACCTTCACACCTAGAAGATTAAAAACAATTTCTATAGACAGAAAGAGAGACAGAGCCTTCATTGTTAGGATACTCAAACTTGTTTCTCCTTCTTTGGCCTCAGAGCACAGACACTCCTACATGGTGAGTCCAGCTCTTAGCTGCTCCAGACATCCTGGAAGATATCCATTCTGTCAAGACCTTGCCAAAGTACATGTCACCAATGGCTATAACTAGAGTTCATGCCAGTGGGGACATCTGTGAGTGAAGGCTGTAATTAGATACTTCTAGCTCTTGCAGGCACTGTGTCACAGCTGTTCAGCCTGTGCCGGAAAGAGATGCTGGACCTCCTATTCACTGATACCCTTCCTGACATGCTGTGTAAACTAACATGTCATGGAGAATACATTTCTTTTCAGTTACTTGACAGAGGAAATGATTTGCTGCTAAACTGCCAAAAATATAGGTGTAGGGATTGAGATAGCAGACAGCCCTCTGCTAGGGCCAAAGTTGAGTTTGCCAGAACATTTTCTTCAGCCCTTATGCTCATAGTGTCTCCAGAATTTCTCTTGCCCATTATCCTCTGCATAGCCCAATGTGATTTTCAGTTCAGACTGAGCCAAGCTTCAAGCAGCTTGGAATCAACTTAATCAGGCATAGCTGATGTTTCCCAGCTTGCTGATATGCTGTGCTAATGAGATGTTATTGCCCAAAGTAATGAAAAGCAGCTGTTTCTTATCTGTAAAGTAAAACTGAAAGTTGCTGCAGTTCATTTGGAGGTGAGGTTGAGTGGGGGGGATACTAAGCAAGGTTTTCAGATTGTACAAAATGAAGAGGAGCTGTTGACTCCCTTGAAGGCAGAGAGACCTTGACAAATCAGAGCACTGGGCAATCACCAACCATATGAAGTTCAACAAAGGGAAGTGCTGGAGAGGGAATGGCCTGAAGTTGTATCGGGAGGTTAAGGCTGGATGTTAGAAAGAGGTTCTTCACCCAGAGGGTGGTTGGGCACTGGAACAGACTCCCCAGGGAAGTGGTCACAGCACCAAGCCTAACAGAGTTCAAGAAGCATTTGGATGATACTCTCAAGTCATGGTGTGACTCTTGGGGATGGTCCTGTGCAGGGCCAGGAGTTGGATTCAGTGATCCTTTAGGGTCCCTTCCAACTCAGCATATTCTGTGATAAGCCTGTCTTCCTGCTTAGCAAATTTCACTGCGTGTATTTTGCTCTTTGCCTCTTGGAGAGGCCGAAAATGGATTCAGTTAATGTGTCTAGAAAATTCTGAATGTGCTTTCCTATTCCAAGTGTTTACATAGAGGGATTACTGTTCTACTTTGTAGGGATTTCCTGTAAGATATCATCTGTCTAAAAGAGTTGGGAGTTTCAGTCATATATATAAATACAAATAATACATTATCACTAAAAATGAACATATCAGCAGAATAAATGTTTGAGACACTGTTTGGGATATTTAACAGATATATGGAATGAAGAGTGTTAGGTGTTTAGATTTAATGAAGTGTTAATGAAGCAAATGTCTGCATTTATGGAAAATCACAACCACTTAATTCCAGTAGCCTACAGACTCTTTAAGCCCTTGAGAATATAGGAAATAGATCTTTAAGAAGCTCTCCTCATTTTGTATACTGCAAGCTGTTGAAAAATAAAGATTATTTATTAATTGCTTATGAACTAAGCACAGGAATTATCTTTCCTGTGTCAGCAACAAGACAACAGAAGAAGTATATGCCATAAAGTTTTGCTAGTCTGGAAAGAGTTATGCCCATGCAAAGAAAATTGTTTATTGTTTTCACCTTTTAATTTTTCATGTCTATTGTGTATGTACAGTTCTTGCCAAAGTGCCCTTCTCAGAAAATGGAAAGCTTTCTTCATTATTGTTTGTATTTTTAATGGAATGCCATGAGTATAGATTGTATCAGAACTGAGTCCCTTAAATAAAATACTCTCAAATAAAACAAGCATAAAAAAATCTATTCATCTCAAGGAGGTTAATCACATAGAAATAGGTTGAGATTATAGAATGCATCTTAGTGAAGGGGAAGCTTATCTGAGAAGCAGGAGATAAGGATAAAGCCTGCAGCCATAGTGACAAAAAAGGCTTCTGGAATAAGAAAAGATCTCTTTGTAAGCCAAGACATTGTCTGTGACTGACAGTCTCAAAGAGGAAAAAAAATTAAAACTGCCAAGTATAAGCATTGTTCAGAGGGAAGAAGAGAAAGGAAGAAATGAAATATATAGCTAAGGAAAAGCAAAATAAGTACAGAATTATTATGTCTGTATTTTATCAGTCCTCGAGTCCATCTTTTCAGTGTTAGAGGAGTACAATAGCTACATAGCCATGTAATTAATACTGTGTGTAATACCAATATATATAATACTAACAATAAATGTGGTTATTCAAACCTGTTTGATAGTGACTTTAAAATACTCATCAGTAGCCCCATGTGACCTTTCTCCTTAACCTCTCAGCCTCTGTCCCCAAGTCAAGGCTGATGTGGCTTTCCCCTTGATGTCTAGTGGACAAAGATGATATTGCGATCACCACCAGTTGACAACAGAAGGGCATGTACTAGTAGAGGATATTCTGATTACTAGTAGAGGATATTCTGATTACTTTCTCCAAGAAAACTCTACCTTCTTCCTTTTGCTGTACTGTTGCTTTTTTCCGTCATCCAGAGTGAATATGTTCCAACACATCTTTTTCACTTTGTAGTGGAAAGAAAATGTTTGTGAAGCCAGAGAAGGTACTTAGGTACAACCATAAGAGTTGTCATCTCTGCAGATACAAGAGGCTGGATTATCAACAATGCCAAATTAACTGCACATCATGCATCCAGAGCAGGGGGTGAAGAGTAAGATGGACTAGAGGAGCAGATGAATTGAATGCAGAGGGTATCCTGGTAGCTATATGAAGGAAAAATATTTGTAACTGTGGTTTGTATTGGTAATCGTATTACCCACAGGAGCTCTTCAGAAGTGAGCTGGATGCATTCCAGCAATATATATTTGATATACAGGTTGGGAAACATCAAGATAATCTCATCTATACATATAGTGACTGATGTGCTGTAAAACTGTGTAACAACTGCCCAAGTAGTTTTTCCCTGCTTCATGTAATTTATTCCTCTGCATAAAACTTTTTTAGGTTTTTGAGCAAAAATGGTTTTGCTGGTATTGTGCTTCCTCTGTGAAGAAAAATTTTGTTTAGAAATCTCAGCTGGGTATTGTCAGTAAGCTTACTGAGCGTTTAAACATTACAGATCACACCATCTTAAGATAGCACCTTGGTTTGTTCTGTTCACTTGTCCTGCATCGTATTTTGAGTGTTCTTGTAAGATTTTAACAATGCGTCTTCTATATAACATTCATCTTACTCAGAGCATAAATAAGAAAATTTATGACACTATAAAGATTCTTGGTTGAAGACACAAATCTAATTAGCGGTCTTAGACACACAACTTCCCCTTACATTAATTGGAGCTGTTTGGCTAAAATTTGGACTAGGTGATCATTGTATGCCCCATCCAACTGAAATATTCGATTCTATTTTCCTCATCTTTGAGTGTCCCAAACCTTGTTATTATGCAAATCACAAATCCACCCACACTTCTTCTGGCAAATTGCTGCACAGGAAAGCATAACTAATTTAATTCATTAATCCCTGCCCCTGAAGCACAAACGTCTATCTATCACCAAGCTAGTTAGGCAGTAGGTAGTTTTGTGCTATTTCAAGCTGCTGTATCACAGTGAGAAACAGTATACTGGTAAAGGCACATGAAGTCTGTGTTTTGCCTGCTAACACCATGTGAATAAGCAAATACGCACAAATTTACTGCATATAATTTTTTATTAACTTCTTTCCATTCTTGCTAAGTTTGAGCTTCATAGTTGTTTACTACACCCAGTTATATTCAGACAATCTCTTGATTTCTTTATTACTGTAGTAGTAGTAGTAGTATTTTGTGTGTCATGTGTTTTAACTAGCCTGGGAGCATCATGTTCAATGTTTGTGTTAAGATTCATAGTAATTTCCCTTAGAAAGGACTCTGAGCATGTTCACAGTGTTCTGGCTGGGCAAACCTCCTAGCCAGATGCATCCAAATGAGGACCCAGTTAAATATGCGCCATCTGGGAATGCCAGGCACTTGTCTGTCCAGGAGATATTGCTATGCTAGTCCTTTTCTCACAGCTGAGAATCATGTGTGGCTGGGGAAATACTCACTTGCTTGACTCCTGTTCAAGCTGCAAGTGCTAGAAGCTAACCTGCTTGAATTTGCACTGCAGGAGGAATGAAATATATTGTAATGCATTTGTTTCAGTTGGCTCTTTTTTGACATCCCAAAGAGTTTCCAGACATAGATAAAAATTACTAAAGGCAGTAGTAAAGTGAGTTCAGGCTGAGAGATTTGGATGATTTATGAGCAAGGACATTAATAGGGAAGAAGAATAGGCTTACAAAGCATTAATACACCTTAGGTAGTGAAGCAGTAGACAGCTTGACTTGATAAGCAAGGATAATCCTGATTCAAAGCATCCCAAGACAAAGTATGAGCAGGTGTTAATGCCACACTGTGTGCCAATTGCTGCTTTGAACATAAAAAGCAGTTTTCTTTAGAATCTAACACAAACAAGTGATGTTCCAAAAGCCAGGAAGCAAATCTTTCCCAGTGAATTTCACATGAAAATGCAAATATTGAATTTGAAATTTTGGTCTCTCTCAACTTGGTGGCAAAGTTCCCTGCAGTTTTTGCCAGGATGCATGACTGGCTGCACAGCATGCATGCCTTTCCATATACACTTCTTCATTTCATATAAACATTTTGTGGGGGAAGCTCTGAAATTTAATTTCCCAAATAGTACAGTGACTGTCCTTTAAAATTTACATATGTGTTATTGTAAGAATGAATTATGACCCCTTTGGCAGTTTCTGGCAACTTTTGCCACTCAGTAGTTAAATCACAAATACTAATCTAATTCTTCATTAAAGTGTCATTAAAAGCTCCAGGGTCACAGGCCTAGCTGTTAAAACCCCAGTACAGCTTCCTTAGCACTGAATTTATAGTGACCTTAGATACCCTTCACTGTTCAGGTCTGTTGTGACTGAATTTATCTACCTGAACCACTAGCCACTAAGCATCAGTGCCCCATTTCCTCAAAGATTTAGAGCAATAGTAGTAGCCATTATCTTTTACCAATAACGTACCATTTTAGCACTACAAAAATGTTATGATTGCTTCTATTATGACCTTAAAATAGTATCTCTTTAGGTGCATTTCTGATAGTGTTTGTCAAAGTCAAGATACCTAAGATTCAGGCTAATAATTTCAGCTGTATAGAATAGGTGATGCAGAAAATGTGTAAATACATGCACTATCACTTTTAGATCATACATTTCAATAGGATTTTGAACGTATTTTTCTTGCATATTATTCTGTCCATTATCACTCTTGTCTGTTGTCCATCATGCCTTTCTTTAAGGACAGCATTGTTGATCTAAAGCCTTAGTTTGGTGAGAGGCTCATTATCTATGGTTTCAGTAGGTAAACTTTTTATGCTGAACTAGCCAAAGAGAACAGCATCAGAGTATGTGACTAAGCTGCAAAACAGGGTGGCAAAATGGCTTATTTTCTTTTTGAAACTATGACAGGATCATAATGGTAGCTTATGTTATTATCTGATGCTTTGCAAAGGGCAAAGTTGGTATTTAATTTTATGGTAAATAATTTTAACTATTAATTTTATTTTTTTTTAGTATTTACTTTTACAATAAATGTATTTTTACAGCACATATCAGCTTTTACCACCCAAGCTCTAAAAGTTGGCCTCGATGATCCTTTTGGTTCCCTTCCAACTTATAATTTTCTGTGATTCTAAAGCGAAGCTTTGATGCCCTTGGAGCATGAGAGCCATGTTGGGAGCAGCAGGTGGCAGTGCTGTCTCTGCTCTGTGTTTTTAAAGCACTGCAGTACCACAGCTGGAAGAAACCATTTCATGAAGAATGTTTAATAGTTCAGGTTCCTTCAAACTCCTGCTTATGGGCAGTGCACCTCATCAGAGTGGTGTGAACTTACCCTCCAGACTCGGAACTGTAGCCTTCTCCATGTGAAACTCCTCCAGGTCATCTATATAACATTTGCTCCATTTGTAGCAAGGAGTATAGGTAGATAGCAAGCAGTACAAGTGATTTTTCAATGCTTTTATTTTTAGCCCAAGATTTATTTGCCTAAAAGTAATTGAAGGGTATATTTTTACTGATTTCCTTGTCAGCATTCACTGGCAGGCACAGTTGCCACCTATTCCTTCTAGAGGTGCTCAGCAGTGTCAAGGATAGGAGTAAACACTACTACTGCATAAGGCTAGAAGTCTATCAGGAAGCCAGTAGATGGGATGCCTGGCCATGCCTTTTTTCCGGGTCTGCAAACTCTGCTTGCAGTCCACGACGCTGAGGTCATGTGAGACTGGCTGGCTTGTGCCAGTGTGCTAGTGGCTCAAGAGCAGGTTGTCTTGCAGAGCGAGCTAAATGAAGTGG
The DNA here is from genome assembly GCA_013396755.1 of Sclerurus mexicanus. Classification (NCBI taxonomy): domain Eukaryota; kingdom Metazoa; phylum Chordata; class Aves; order Passeriformes; family Furnariidae; genus Sclerurus; species Sclerurus mexicanus. The sequence continues at coordinate 1,035,758 of VWZF01006736.1, read as the reverse complement.
TCCAAGACCCAAAACACAAGATTAAGCAGTGTAGATAAACTAGGGGTCCTAAACTAGTGTCCACCATGTTGTGCTCTGCTGTTTATCAGTACAGTTATGCCAAACAGAACATCCGCTACCTGCAAGGAGTAGGGCCAAGACTGGAAGAGGCGCAGGGATAGAGTGACAGCCACTGCCTTAGCTTGTTTGAGAGTGATGGGGAAAGGAATGGCTTGTTGCAAACACGTCATGAGATTAAGCCACAAGACCAGACCTTCATGATGAGTGTGATCAAGTGCCATTATCCTTTCTTTTTTCTAATTCTCTTTTTTCCTCCTGTATTTTGAACAACTAGGACAAAAGCAGAACCAATAAAATCAAGCAATGCCATTCCTGTGGTCTCTGTTGTCCCAAGAGGACTCACATAAATGATGAATTAGGCCGCTGGAGTTCACAGGAAATAAGAGAAAAGGCACAACTATAAACTGAGAAAATAAGTGAAGTATCTTTCTTTGAAAGGATGAGATGTGAATCACTGAGGTCAACAGTTTCAAGACATGTTAAACTAGATGTCTGCATAATCACCCAAGCTTTTTTGTCAGCTTCTTTATTATGTAAATATGGATCTGGTTTATCTTTAATTTGAACCCCTCAAATGGGACATCTGAGTTATCTGACGAGCAATATTTTTCATGCAACGTCACCAAAATAAAGAAGTTCCTTGGCCTTTTAACATTACACCCTGAAAAGATATATCAGTCAAAGTGGAAGTTCTTCTCTGCAGTCAACTCTAAAATTTTTTGCTGATAGTAAGGATGTTTTATGAAATACTTTTTTCAGAAGGGGGTTGGATGAGAGGTGGTATTTTGGTGCATCAGCAGAAGAAGTCATTCCTTCCATGAGGGTAGATGGAAGTGGGAGAAGGAAATGAACAGAAGATGTTGACCCAAGGTTCACTGCCAGGACTGAGAAAGGGGAGGTTATTTGTGCATCCTCCTGCTTTGGACTCAGATGGGCTGCATCTGGTAATGGGATAAAATGACAGTATCAGCACAGATCAGCATTATGTGAGTGAAATTAGATTAAGTGAGCACATACACGCAAAGGCCTAGAGAAACTGCAGACCCATCTTCTGAATTTTTTTAGCATTTTCAGAGAATCACAGTATAGGTAAGGTTGGAAGAGACCTCTAAGATCATTGAGTCCAACTGTTAACTAGATTTTGCTTTTTCCTATTCCATGTGTCAGTTATTATGCCCTTCCCACTGAATTATCCTTATGATACTTGCAACACTGCTCAGTCATGATCACAACAGCTTTAAATCAGTGTGACTGACAAAAAATTTCAGAACAAAAATACATGAAGCCCAGGAGGGAAAATTATGGGAGAATCCCCTCTGAAGTACAGGAACTGTTTATGATGTGCCTGCAAAATGCAGCATTCTCACAGACAAATAGAAAGATGATAATGTTAAAGGGCAGAATGAGGAACAAGATAAAAAATAAACTATGGTACATATCACGAGAGGTTGTCAGTGCAGCCTTCTGCCTAGTTAGCTCACAGAGGCAGTAAGGTCTTTTGAAGCTTCCTCTCCCTCTTTAATCAGTCCCTTTAGAACAAGTAGATCTCAACTTCAAAGGCAGCAGGGCTTGTCAAAGAAGAAAGCTGCCCGTTCCTCAAACTGCGGATGGCAGCTTTCTGTCCCACACTGGTGGTTCCCATGTAAGGCTGCACAGCATCGGCAGGGTGGGCGTGATTGCACAGCAACTCCTGTGCTCAGATGTCTTTGAAGGGCTTATGCACTCTCCCTACATTAGTATCGATCCTCTTCATTTGATGGATTTCCAAAGACATGAAAAGATACTCTGTAAAGCATACTTCTTACCTTGATCCCTCACCTGTAAAGTCTAGATGAATCCACAGACTTGCTGCATTTGAACTAGTTTTGTCTAGTTCTTTAGATAAGGTTTTCTTAATTAAAGCGATTGTTGTATTTTCTTAATAAATGCCTATGATTTTTCTTTTTCTAGGCTACCTACAAGACTTTTCCCAGTACTTACCTGCAGTACAGTGAGTAGAGAGTTTTGTATAGGAAAGCTGGGAAAGCTACAGTGTTTAGTTGGTCCACAAAACACTGCCAGAAAACATCATTAATAATGACATTTATTGACTCTGGAGAGATAGAAGGTTAAGTGCATTTCAGTATTTTCCAAATCTGATTTATTGATTCTGGAGCCTGTCATTTCTGGAAAAGTTCCCCCCCCCCCCCAAAATCCTTAATACAGTACATCCCTTTTCTTCATTTTAATACCAATTTTCCAATTTCACACTACTGCATTTTAAATGTGAACATCATTTATATTCCAACAAAAATTTGTTGTTTGTTATACTTTTCTTCTGATATATTAATGAAATTTTATATCTCAGTGTACACACTTCCCAGCTGATGACTTTACTTCCAGTATTTGCAACTGGATTTCCATCATGCTTCAGCAACTACTTGCAAGTCCTGCAATCCCATTTGCAGTCTGAACTATAAGTCTGTGAATCCCCTCTGATGTGTGACATTCTTATGGGCTTATTTTCACAGTGTATTTAGAGATGAGCTATGCCAACCTCAGAAGTTTTCCAGAATGCAAAGCTGATCACGAGTGGTGTGTCTGATAACATGTCCATGAACAGTGTGTTCAAAGATGCTTCTCTGATCTTCACCAACATATAAGTCAAACAGCAGTATTAGAATCTGACACTGTTCTTGTTAAAGCCATATTTTCAAGTAGTATTGAGTTCAGTTAGAGCTAACTTAGGTGGGATGGGTGAACTTGGTAAATTGTCAGAAGTCAGAAAAAAGAAGGGATAGAATGAATTTCAAGAGATCACCCTTCAATTCACTTCTGCACTGAGGCAGGATAAGAAATCTTGGACTAATCCTGGCAGATATCAGTGTAATACACTGGTAATGATTCCAGTGGAGGAAATTCCATAACACTCTTATGTGCAATATTTTAATGTTTCAGTACCCAGTACCCTTCCTGTTACAAAGAGTTTTTATCACATAAACCAAGAATTTTTGATAAAACTTTCTGTTTTCTTTCTAGATACAGCAAAGTTGCTCAACACTTTCTACTTCTAAAATACATAGATTTTATTTTTGTATCATATATGGAAATACATTTCCACATTAAAGCTAAGCCAGTCTGAAGGTCAGCTGCTGCCTGAACCACACTACATTTTTCCCCTTTTAGCCAGCCCTCATGTGATAGTGATGAACCAGTTCAGAAGATAAAGTGGAGAAGCATTCAAATAAATAAGAAAATTAGTTTCCTGCTGATTTAGTTCATTGGATTAAGCCCTGGGGAGGGCATCAGACAAGCACCAGTGGATGGACTGGCTTAGCTGTGGTGTGAAATGGAACAACTTCTCTTTTCTAAGTTAAATAAACCTCGTACCTCTTTCACTGGCCATGCATTCTAAGCCTATTATTGTTCTTAGGTTCCTCTGAATCCTCTCCAGTTTTTCTGTATATTTTTCATACATGGTGTATTTAACGTGTTTCTTTAACCAAGGAATGTTTAAAATGTATGATTCAGTTATGACTGAACAGGCCATCAGAAGAGTAAAAAAGATTAGTTTTTGCTCATATGCTCTTCTGCCTGTTTTTCCAGGCCTAATTTGTGTGCCATTTCTGTGACTTTGCCTACCTGTGTAATAATTGTGATTACAAGGTGGATGGATAAACATGAGTGTTTCACCCTGCACCAAACCTTTTCAGTATAAAAAAGGTCATCCTGAGCTGCACCCTTCCCTATGTGGTCACTGCTCATGTGGACATCTCATCATGTTTAATTTTAACTTAAGACATCATCTAAATTCCAGAAGAACCATAGGCAAAAGTTTGTCTAGGTGGGGAAGATAACTTCCCTTAAGTTTCCATCAGTTTTGCCTTGTGTGTATACTGACCTACATAGAGAGTAGGCACATGACAGATTCTCAGTCAGTCTTTCATGTAATTGGAACTCTTTTGGGGCTAATGGCTTCATGCAAGTATAATTTCATGGCACTCTAAAGGAATAAGATGTTAGGATTTTCTGTATTCTGTCTTTTAGATATTTATCAATAATTTATATTTCCCAGTATGGATTAACTCCTGATTCATTTTCATACATTTCTCTCAACACATGATCTAAAGTCTCAAAGCATTTGTTTTTTGCTTTTAAAGCCATCACTACCTGAAACCATATAGTCAAATGAAAGTTTAAGTTTTTACTATAGTAGTTTCTTACTCTTAATCATTATAAAAATGTTGGAAATGGAAAGCCCAAGGATACAGAAACAGCAAAGTTAAAGCAATAGAAATCCAAAATATGTGCAATTTTTTTAATCACATCAATTGTTAACAAGTGTGAGGTTGGAGTCTGTGCTAGGGTGTCTGCTGTGGATGAAATCCACGCTGTAGAGAAGTGTGCACCAATGATGGCTCCATCATTGACTTGTTTCCCACCACAGACTGCGATAACCTGTGTGTTTCTCTATCCTGTGTAACCAGATCCTGTCTGAGATGACCTAGCTTGTTCAGAAACATTCAGCAATGCTTGACCTGCAAGTAAGGATTGCTGGGCTTTCCTGTCCTTCCTGTGAAGGGTCTCATGTTGGCTCTCAGAGTACAGGAACAACAGAAGCCTATGGGCAGGCTTTGGATACTCAGAGATGATGTGGTTGTTGGGGACCTTTGGGCCAGGTCTCTGCACTACAGACTTCTTTGTGGTGTAATAGCATGGAGGAAGGAACCTCATGCACCTTCATATGCTGCCCCGCCTCTTGTGAGAACCTAGTGAGCTTTTGAAGCCCATCTTTCCGAGTCCTTGTAGGAATTTCTCAGGGACCAACCACACTTTGACTCAGACCAGAAGCAGATTCTCCAATTCAGCTTCCTCCCTCAGTATTACAATTTTTTCCTGAATGTGCCTGAAGCTGCAGGTCCTCTGTCTGAAGCACCCACCCTAATAGAGGTTATTTGGGCTAATGACTTGTGAGAGAGGAGAAAGAAGAGGGCTTTCTGCTTTCCAAGTGCCACTCCAGCACTAATGACAGCTCTGTCATGATCTCATTCTAGCAAGCACCACACACAGTCTGACCAAGGATCACCAGTTTCCATCATCAGTGTGGCAACCATGCTTAGGAAATAAACTGGAGTGGATTTTTTAATAAAGTTATGGGAAGTTGGAACCCTGCAATCTTTTCAGGCAAGACTTGCTCCTAGATGACCTATGGAGTACAAGAAAAGAGGGAAAAGAGGGGTGGCCATAGACCTACCACTCATAGTCACTTGGAGTGAGTGAGCAAGCTCCCCCCACGTCTGACTCTGTCTGGAAGCATAACATTAAATGATGCTGCATTCCATATAATAGTTACAAAAAGATACTTTCATCCCTTCCTTAGCCATGGTTTCTTTCCCAGCTTTTCCATGAACACATGGAATGTGTGCAGATGTCTGACCACAAGCCCTTTCTCCTTCCCCTTTGCTCATCTACAGTCTCATGGAGTGCTCCACAGCACGTGTCGTCCCGGGACAGAAGAATGAAGGCCAAGTTTGGATGCATGATGCAAAATTGCAAATTTTGGAGGAGCTGCCTTAACAGGTGCCAGATAGCAGAGATATCTGTATCTATAGGAAAACACTGTGAGAAAAAATGTGTGAGAACAGTCTGATCCTAGGAAGGAATTACGTTCTTGGGATTGTTGGTTTGATTTGGGTTTTTTCTTCTCAGCCGCATCCTAAGAGCAGCCATCAATCTGCTTCAGATGTGCCAAACACCTGGACACAGCCCCCATAGGTATCTTGACTTGCTCTCTACTGTACAGAGGACCAGGAAGAAGCAAGCCAAATGCTGCCAGCAAGGAAAATGAGGGCAGACAAAAAGCCATATAACCGTGGCTTGGAGAGACATGCCGAGCAGCCTGTGTTAGGGTCTGCCAAGGGCCAGCCTGCACCGAGTGATCAGAAACCACAAGTGGACTATGGCAGAGGGTGTGGGCCTTACTGCTATGCCAAACTTGGTACCAATTTAGGCTCCATTGCAGAGGCTCTCTGGGCCAGCTGGTTACTCCTCTATCAAACAACTCTGTGTACATTGCCCTGCACCACGGTGTACCAGCTCCTTCTAAAACACTGAACGATTGAAGTGCCTGCCTTTCATCTCATGGAAGTAAGTTAGGGAGAGGGACCTCTCCTGTCCCAGCCTGCTGCTGCTGAGACAGGCATGAGAAGTTAGCACTAGCTCTCCCTTCCCAGGCAGAAGGCATTTCTTAGCTTCTCAGCAACACAGGACAATTTAGTGTTGGTGGAAAGCATGTTTCTGAGGCCTGGGAAGAGGAGACCTGGAAGAAATCAGGGCACTTTAGAAGATGGGAATATATAAGGACTTGGAGTCTCTTTCTTCCCCTTCTTCTTTTCCTTTCCTTCCCTTCTTTCTTTTCCCTGCCCTTGTGAGACATGCCATATTTTATTTTCATACAGTCATATATCTTCTCTTTTCTCTCTTCCTTCGCCTGAAGGCCTTCACATCACTTCATGTTGCCATCCACCTTCAATAATTGATTTTGAGTGGAGGGGCTTCCCAAATTTGCATGTGGTAGAAGAGCATGGGGAAACAAGCCTGGGGAAACAAGCCTGGCCCTTGTGATCACAGGAAGAAAAGGGACAATGCATCACTGGGCTGGGCTGTGCACATGGGGTGTTGTCCTATTGCCAAGGGTAGTAGGGCGAGATAGCAGGAAACTGTGGGGAAAATCTACTTCTCAGCATTAGCCACCCTGTTCCTCCTTAGGAGCCCTTCCTTTGGCAGCAGCAGCTGCAGGGGAATGCAGAAGCACAAAGCAGCGATGGATGGACCAGGCTAAAAACCACCAAGCTTTATTTTTTCTTTTGTGGGCAACACAGGCAGGAAACTGCCTCCTAAAAGTTGCCACCCAGTGTAGCTGTCTTACTTTTTATGCAGTGAAACAGCATTGCATTAGCCTTACCCTGTGGATCACTGGTTGCATAGTAACTTACACCCCACTGCAATTTTGCTGGCATTTTAGGGTGTGCCATAACAGTTCACTGTTCTTTCATGTGAGACTCATTTATCTGGGGGCACAAAATTGTACCCCCTCTCTCTTTGGACTCCCCCACTCCCGCTTGAGTTTAACAAAATACCATACCAAATCAAGGAAAGAAGAAAAGGAAAATAAATCCCCAAAGAAAACATAGACTTCAAAACTGCCTAATTTGATAAAGAATGGAAATACCCAGATTGCAGAAATGGAGAAATTTTCTAATTGTGGAAAGGAGAAATAAGAATGATTTGTTTCCTCATTGTATATACACCAAAGTCATAGTGCTGGCATCGTACCATGCAAGTCAGTTACCAAGGTCAGGAAGATAAGCTGTGTGAGTTGGTAGTACCACTAACACCATCTATTCTCATTGAATATGACCTTTTAGAAAGAAACATGGAGGACTCAAACATCGTATTATTTTCCTTACGGCTAACTCTATTGCTCCTGCAACATCCAAGGTCACACAAGGAGGGACATCTTCCAATTACTGCAGCGAGGGAAAAGGTAAATAAAATACTATCCACTACATCTGGCAGTAGGTTTAATTTTTAGGTGAATTGTTTTAAACCCGGTTGATACTGAAGAGCCAACACTGGTGATCATTACTATCATTTTGTGAAAGTAGTTATTTTTCTTGATTTTTAATTCTTCCTGCATCTGGTTGAATCTACTATGCTGAAGATGAGTAATCATAGGGAAAAATAGTGTCATTATAAATTCTAAACCACAAAATTTTTCAAATGCTACTTATGTAAAAGGACCAATTTAAATCGAATCATTAGCTTCTGCTTAGATGTTCAGTTAGAAGTGTAATAATATAAATGTTTTATATATTCATTGCTCTTGTCTTCAAATTTAACCTTTCTTCCATTTTTGCTGTTATTTCTCCCTTTTATAAATGTTGGTGTAATTAAGCCCATTTTCTCTTTAAAGGTGAAAACACAATCACTGTTAAAAATTCCTCAGTATGTTTACAGCCTGAAACTTGTAATACTCAATCTCACAGCTAATAACTACCATGACATGTTTTATAATTGCACTGTAAATCAGAGACTGCTGAATTTAAAGTGTAATTTTAGGCTGTTTTGCAATATTCCTTGGCACTTTTGAAATCTATCAGGATGGAAAACGCATGATCTATCTACGTACAACCACAGATGAGTGAAAATAGTCTTTCTCCAGTTGCTGGAGTGGCCCAAAAGAGATGCTCAAGAGCAGCAACATGTGTGTCACTCATGGGATACCCAGGCTGCCTCAGGGACCTCAGTAAGGGCTCCTTATCTTGAGCAGGTGTTGTTGCCCAGCAATTAAGGGGGGGGTGGAAATCAACCCATGGCACAGGTTTGTAGAATAAGCAATCCATTAGCAACAAGTACTCTGTGGCTTTTGTAACATGATTTATTGTTGAAATCCTTCCAGGGGAGTTATGTTTGGGAGGGACTAAACTGAGAGCAGGCAAGCAAACATCTGCAGTGAAAGCAGGAGGAACAATTCTGCTAACTCACACAGCATCTCCTGGTACCTGTCTCAAGTCTTCTGTAGCTGCTGACAGGTAAATGATGGACTCTTGACAAAATTAGGTGATTTTTTTTTTCCCCTCAAAGCCTGTTTCTCTTTGAAGAATGTTGCTTTATTATTCATTCTGGTTTTACTGTGTATGCCTTAGGTGTTATTTTAGCCCTTCCAGTGCCTACAAAATTTTGTAATGGAGTCTTGGATAATTTCCTAGTGGTTCCAAATCCATGAGTAATAGTTTAGATGCATAGAGGCTCTTTTATCCCTTACATAATGGTTAAGCTTGTTGTATACTTTATCTTGATGCCACATCTCCCTGCTGAAACACCATCACAGCCTTGCTGGGACTGATTACAGCCTGATATCTGGGCTTGCTCTGAAACGATCAGGAGGATCATTTTGCTGGGTACCTTTTCATGTACGATGCAGCAGCCCAGCATAGTGACTAATGCCTCATTTGCACCACGGGAGTTCTGTTAGTAATTTAATTAAAATTTCCATATCCCTCACACGTGCTCTTGCTAATTTGGTTTACGCTAATCAAACTCTGAATTTAAGCTTGTTGAGTTTTATCGTCTTCCCAAATAGCACAAGCCTTGTAATGACATTTGGTTGCATTTTGGTCACATAATATAGACATGTAGTGGCTGCTCTTTGATTAAGAGAGCAATGTGTGCTACAGGCTGCCACAAGCAGCCAAAACCATCAACAAGGAGAAGGTATGGCAAAGTCCATGCACGTACAGAAAACCTATGTGATCTCCCACACTCATTACTATTATTCATACTGGAGGTCTTGTCACATAGAAAGCTTACAGCCACCTGCTACTAGTCCAGGTAATCCTATTTCTTTAGAAAATGGAGTGGGAAGCTACAGTGAGATGAAGAAAATCTTTGGGAATATGTCTGTGAGGCATTGCAGGGTGAAGTGGTCGTAGCCCAGGGTGTAGAGGTGGTTTACAGGTGACCGAGGCTGGCTGCGTCACCTTCCTCTGCGCCTCCTCCTCCTGAGCTGTGAACCTGAGGCAGCCCAGTATGGTGTAGCCCCTTCCACTGTGAGCATCTGAGTGCTGACACCAGTAAAGCAGGTACAGACCACAATGTTGGTGAGAGCTGAAATTCACACTGAGTCAACAGGAATTTCATGGAACTGCGATGTCTTCCTACATTGTTATAGATCATTCAGCAACATGCTCTTTGGCTTCAAACATGCTTTTGCTACTAGTGGAGCAGCTTGAACCCTGTTTGTAGTATGTCTTTATGCAAATAATCTTTCTTGAATGCGATCCTACAGGAATATTCCAGTAATATCTGGTACCTCTGTCTTACAGCTCATTTAACCAAACCAGCATCTACATTACAAGTTTAAATAAACATTGAAGTCTTGCCTTTAGGAATAGCACTGCTAATTTAGGAAGGCAGGAGGAACAGTGTAATGTAGACCTGGTACATTGACTTGTAGCAACCTTTACCAGAATACGGCCGGACACTTTCAAGATTTGCTGTGGGAAATTTGAAAAAAGGGAACAAGGGTGATGTTAACATCTCAGAGATTGCACTGCTATTGCCATTAGTTGTGCAAGTAGGTGAATAAGAGAAGTACTGTAGGCTAGAAATTTCTAGAATGATACATTTTGTGGTGCAATAATTACTATTATATTTGCTATGTGTTATGCTGTCTGATTCAGTAACTGCTGTTGGGAGGAACATGGGAAGGTAGGCTTGAGGAAAAAGAGTCACAGGAGATTATAGCAATAGTGGTGCAGAACTACAGGTTCATAAGATTTATAGCTGTAGGGCTGATCAAACCACCTATTCCAGATCATTTGCTAAGATTTTCACATTTTTACTGTACTTAAAACATCCCAATGGAGGGAAAAAGAGCAGGTTCTGCACTTTAAAAGTTGTTTCCAGACTCTCAGCAACAGCAGAATCTCTGTAAACAGAACACACTGGCCCTTATGTCCCCATCTTAGCACAGGCCATGAACAAAGTTACTTCTTAAAAGCTGGCTTGGAGAGAAGGAAGCCTGGACTCTGTATTTTATCATAACTTTTTGTATTTCTTTAGAACAAAAGGAGTGTAAGGCTAGGGTCAAAATTGCTTTCAATTGCAAACATACAGCTTGCAGGTGTGGGCAGAGTTTAGCCTAAAATAACTGGAGGCAAAAGCAGGAAAAAAGCAGCTTGAAAATGTGATGTCAGCAGGCGAAAATAGACTCTGTGGGGCACTGGTTTTCTGAAATCTTGTTCTGTAATCAGCACAGCTCATTACTGTAGATGCTCACAATGCTGCAAATGGCATTTGGATGAACATATTTTGTCTTTCCACCATGCTCACTAGTTAACAAATTGTCTGCCCAAATTGCTGAACCATGCGTATTGTGCCAAAGAAGAAGAAAGCAGCAGATTCCCTTTGTCAGGGTGGACAGCCTGTACCAAACTCTCAGTCACCGATTTTCCATCTTCTGTTTAGACCCCTAGGAATTCTGTGGAGGTATAGGAGTTTGTATAGAAGTCTCTTCCCCCTGCAGTGATAATCATATTGCTTTCCTCTCCCTCACAGTCTACAGTGTACACCTGACTATGAAGTCTGCAGACCATAGTTTGGAAATTGGTGTCCCAAACAATTATGTGCATTTACAGTTTCACTTCATTCTTTTTTAACAAAAACTCACTTCTTCATAATATCTCAGTTCAGTCCTTAAAGAGTACTGATGTTATTATTGCAATGCATGGGACAATCCATCCTGCAATCAAGGAGGAAGTGACCACATCTGAGATCAGCTAGCAGCATGTGACTGCATATCAAATTGCATGGCACAGCACAAATTCTGACTCCCATCTGAATTCACTTTGGAGTCCCATGATAGGATCAAGGCAGCCGGACCTCTGTCTCACTTAAGGAGGAGGAAGAAATGAGAAATGGAATGGGATTGTAAAGGATATCCCAAAGGTAAAGGAAAAAGAGGACTGAAAGAGGGCTGACTTTGGGGTTTTAATATCTTTTCACGGTCAAACAGTGTCACAGGCTACCCAGAGATGCTGTGTAGTCTCAAAACCCAACTGGACATGTTGCTAGATATCCTGCTCTGGGTGGTGTTGTTAGAGCAGTCAGGTTGGACAAGATGATCTCTGGGGATCCCTTCCAACTGGAGCCACTCCATGATTCTGCAGTTCTGGAACTTAAATATTTTCTTCCATTTTTCCAGAGAGAATTACCTGAAAGAACAAAAGTGAAAGTTAACAAAATCTTTCCCTTTTTCAGTCCAACAGCACTGCCTTCTATTAACCTTTCTAATCATTGCCAACCTTTTTGATGTAAGCAATCCCATTATGTGGGCTGGATTTTATCGGCACCAAAGATAACTCTGCAGAACATCCAGACTACCTCTGAAGTTTTCCTCAGAGTGGAAATACATGGGGCAAGGAAGAAGCACTGATGAACATTCTGGTTCTCCCTCCCCATGGAGTCAGCATTTGGCCAAAGCACACAGGAACTAGGAAATGTGCTGGGATTTTTTATGTAGGTACAAGTTATGCATGCATGAGTGAGGAAACTGGCACACTCATAGAGAAATGTGTGTGGGAACAGGTTCAGCCATGCTGAACAGCTGCTCATATTTAAAAGAAAGACAGGACAAATGCAGGTTTAAATGGAAACCTGCACATAATGCAGGTTAGCCTGTACAAAATTATATATGTGTTTGTAGGGCTGGGGTTTAGGAGTCCTGGCTGTCGAGTTCTTTGACTATATCCATGAACTGACTCATCACTGATCACTCATCTCTATGATTTAAGGCACTCCATTACCCAGTGCAAGTTTCAGCATCAAGTTAAGTACCTGAAGATGACAACCAAAAGCAAAACTGGCTAAAAAGCAGAGGCAAAATAGACAAATGTCTGGGTTAAAGCTTCCTGGGAAACAACTGAACCCCTCTCCTCTCTTTTTACCTGTCCATGCCCTCCCAAAATTTCACAGCATACTGCTAGCCCTGCTCCTCTCTCCCTCTGCTTGTGCTGTTAGATTTAATTTTGGAAATGAAATTCAGTTAAACCTGACAGCTGAGAAACACTGAACTAGTTCCGGACACGGGCTGGATCAGCTTAGAAAGGGGTCTGCTCAGCATTTGTGTCAAGGAGAAGGACTATGTATCCAGGGAGAGGATGCAGCCTGAAACAGGACCTTTCTGTAGTGGTTAGAACCACTCAAATCAATGCATAACTGCACCTGTAGACCCATGCTGTTGTCTGCCTGGAAGCACTCAGGGGTTAGATAAGGCTTTACAAAGTTATTTGAAGCTATTCTGAATAAAGGACCGAGGTTCCCAGACGAAATTTTAGGCAGTGCTTAAGCATGGGAGTGCAAGGCTGTAATTCTGAGAAGACTTGATCCCTAATTCAGATGGTTCTCAAACTTCATACCTACATTACTTAGTTATATCAGAATTATTCAGTGGCCCCTCATTATGCTCCTCTGGGGGGTCTCCTCCCTTCCTGATGGCATAGGCAGAGATTTCTCGCTACCTATCGCTGTTGAAATGTTACTAAGTGCCAGGAGCTGCTTGAATCCAATTTATGGTCTGAAACTCTTATGGCATACATTTTCCATGTCTGACTTGTATGTATTATAGAGGAGATAAATAGCAATAGAAGAAAAAAAACAAAACAAACTAAACAACAGGTTGTTTAAGCTAAAATAGCCTTTTCCATCCTGTAGTGTAGTACTGGGCTGATTGCTTTCCCAGCCAGTAGAATTATCTGTGGATTATTGTGATTCTGCACATCTTCCCGTGCTACCAAATGCAAGACACTTGAATTAATATATCAGTTTCTACCTGGTAATGAAGTATTGCAAATATCAATTTACACAATATGACTGGCTAAGTCCTATCACACAAGTCCCAGCGGTTTATGGTACAATTAGTCAGAGGAAAGTTGAAAGTGAAGAAAAAAAGACATTTCCAGGCAGAAGAGGAAATGGACAAGACAAGATGAGAAAGAAAAAAGGCCTAATATTTCTTCCCACGCCCCAGACAGGCACATATAAATACTGCGAGAGTGAGTTCCCCTGCTCACTGGTCACCACTCCTTTGCTGGGTCTCTCTGGGATCTTGCACCATCCCTGCAAGATGTGGGCAAAGGTACTGTCTTGTTTCTTTGCACTCTAAGATGCACTTCTCTGTTTAAGCTTTCATATCCTCGCTCTGTATGTTTCAGTAGGTGTACATCACAGTATGGGATATGTGATTCACCTGCTTTAAACTGCTTGTAACTGCTTCATCTAGATAATCTTAAGGCTTTAGTACAAGACTTGAGTGAGAACTTGTCTGTATTAATGGCTAAAATCCCAGTCACTGTTGCTAGAAAAAAGAGGAATCCAATGTGGACAATGCAATGAAAAGATATGAGCATGGTAGGGTTAAGTCTGTATTATAAAGGAGACAACGGCACAGTTTGGTTTGTTTAACTTAGCAAAATGAAGGTCAAAAGGAAATACCATAACTCTATGTGGATATGTGCAGGGGAGTAAAGGAAGGGGAAGGATGAAGGGAAATGGAGTGAGATCATTGCAAACTGCGAAGATATAGATTCAGTAATGCCAGTGTAAAAAAGAAGCTGTGTGTATGGACTGGTTGTAAATAATGTATACCTCTAGATAGGACATTTCTAATGGTCTGAGAAGGGAAGCTGTAGATTAGTTTCCAATGCAGATACTAACAGCAGCTGACAGCTCCAGTCAAGAAGCAGGTTGAATTTGCCTAATAGGTCAATGCTCAACAGGAGAGGAAAATAAATGTACATAATTCTTAGATCAGCAGGATCTAGGAACAAGGAGCCACTGCTTTTCAAGGAGGCAAGATCTTGCCTTGGAGAAAAGCTAGGACTCCAGCAGAGAATGAATTCAATGGGAGCTGGAAGCTATGAGCAACATGTGCAAGGTAGGGCTGCCAAGTCCTGTCTCCCACTGAGCTCCAAGCCCTGCAAGATTTGGGATAGTAATGCTGCTAATCAGGGAGATGAAATGCCACTTTCCCATGGATTTCAATAGCAATAAGAAGGTGCTATGGAAAGACAAGATGTTTTTTACTTTTATTTTTTTTTATGTGTGTGTTTGTGTGTGTGAATAGTCATTAGAGATGACAGAGATTGAGAGAGAGAGGTCTTGCAAAGTTATAGCACCCACAGTGCATACTCTCAAGGACTCAAGTCAAAAGAGAAAGCAAAAGAAATACAGAACAGAAAAGGATAATAATGGAAGTATAAATAAAGCACAAATAACACAGTGGCATTTATGGGAATAAAAAGAGGAAGAAGTCAAACCTTAGCTATGCTGATGCAATTCATGTAAGCAGGGGCTAAGCAGAAGCCCAAAAATGAAAGCAAAACAAAAAAAAAGGGGGAAAGAAAAAAAAGTAGCGTTTACTTAAAATATAGATAAATATCTACTTCTTCTTTTTCTTTATTTTTTTCCCTTCCCAGACAATTACAGGAAATTTTGCCAGTGTGATTCATGGTTTGAATGCAAATCACTTGACAGACCAAGTAATACAGAGAAGCAAGAGAATGATTCTGGATACTCTTGGAGTGGGGCTTCTGGGTACCAGCACCGAGGTCTGCCACAAAGTGACACAGTACAGTAAGGTAAGGTGTCTAGCATTTATAGCACACTCTAGGGTTTAGGTTTAAGTAAAGCAAGGGAAAATTTGGGCTATATAAGGGAAACTTTGCCATGGTGAAATTCTTTTGTGCATGGAAAAAGAGACACGGTGTTATTTCCATGGGAGACAGGGAAACATCAGTGCTTGAGTTACTTTTCACTCTGGATGGGCAAAAGTTTGTTTATCAGTCTGTAAGCTAAGATCTCCCTCTGCAAACAGTTAATTAAGAATCCCTTCTTTTCTTCCACCTATGAGATTTTGTTAAAAACATCAGCAAAGTAAATATCACATCTCAACAGCCTTTCAAATCAAGGAACTGTTAAAGGGATGGAGAATTAGTTGCGGGTTAATTCCAGTCCATAAAACATAATTGTTGTCTAAGATACCTTAGCCATGTTTCTTCTCTAGCCTTGCTCTCCTTAAACTAGAGGAGTACTTGACCCTGAGGAGAAGCCCTTCCAACACAGGAGGGCATCAATGAGATGGAATTTAGTCCCCATTCAGCTCTGCCTAGTTGGACTTGTGCTGGAGAGCTCTGTGTGCTGACAGGTTTCTTCCCACAGAGAACACCTCTTTCCAACCTATGGTAGTTTATACCCTTTTATTCAATTTGCAGCACCAGGTGGCCATCTATCGTTCATTCAGGGTTTTACTGAAACGTATAAAACCGAAACTTTTAACTGAACATCTTCCAGTCCTCTCATCATTTAGGTTGGATTTGACGATCTCGGAGGTCTTTTCCAACCTAAATGATTCTGAGGAAACTGTTGATGGGTGGTGAGAAGAGATATCAATGGCCAGAGGTTTTGTAAAGGTACTGAGTGGCCAGGTGGATAGTGTTGGTTTGTTCCCTGAGCTCTGTTTGAGTGGAACAGGACATAAGCCAACAGGAAACTCAGTTTCTTTTCATAACTTCTGAAGCAACAATCATTTTCTCACAAAAGGGATCAGTTAGGTCCCAAGTGGGTATGGTCTGGTCTTGATTACATCAGAGGTACAACACATATTTATCCTTAGGTTTAGGACTTTGAATTAACTGATGTCAATTTGTTTCAGATCTACAGTTCAGATTTATCCAGTACCATCTGGGGCCACTTGGATTTCCGACTGCCTCCTCTGTATGCAGCTTTTGTGAATGGAGTGGCTGTAAGGGATGCTCTTTTATTTGCTTTTAAATCACTCTAATTTGTACCATTCTTGCTCTAGAGAGAACAGAATGTTCCAAAAAGCTTATTCTGAAGCCTGCTACAAAACTTTCCTAGACTGTTCTGATATGTTTCAACTTCCTTCCAATGAGACTGAGCTTAAGCTAAAATACTTATCTGATCCAACTCAACAGCATCCCGTACCTTTAACGTGGGACCTGGGACTGTTTTCAAAGGTCAGAACTCTACAGCATGTTACAACCTTGCTACAGCTGCTTAGAAAGAGACACTCTAGCTGTCACAGATTTCACTGGGATCCAAATATTATGCCAACTGGCAAAGTGTATTTACAGAAAAACACAGACATGTATATGTAGATACACACATATATAACATCACAAGGCAATTTAATCTTCAGTTACACAGTTTGCAAAAGCCAATTATATATTTTGGACACAGACTTTGTCATTAAAGCAGTAACTGACTCCCCAGACATTTGTCTAAATTCAGATTGAGGCTGAAACCATTTGAAATTGAAAGATACAGAAGAGGTAGGGTAGACAAATTTGGCAATTATGAAAAAGTAGGGAAGGTGACCAACCAAGGAAATGGTAATATTAAGCCTATTTAAATTAGTGTGACAGGAAAATCAGAGGTCCAATTTAACAGCTCATTTCCACTGTAGAAAAAATTATGTTGGAAATGAGATCTGGTATTTCTCGGCTCGTAGCAACCCTTGTGATATTCAGATCTGGCTGTTAGCATGTATGTGATCATTTCAGTTTACATTGGTCACAGGTCAATTATAAATACTTTCTGAAGACACCAGAAACACAGCTTACCAGGTAGCGGGCAAAACTTTCCTTATCCTGCACCAGAGGGCATCTTCCCAGATCGCAGGAAAGCCTTTAAGGCAGAGATTGTTTTTTCTTCTCTCTGATCAGAAACACAGTCCTCAGAAATGCATATTCCCAGTATTACAGCGCAAAACCTGAGCATTAGGGAGCCTCACCACCTTCCCAGTGAAGGTCAGTTTTTGAAGTATTACTATGCTATTAAAAATGCTGTCCCTGATGCTCCTGGGTCCTTGGGGGTTCTCGAAACTTTGGCAGGGAGGGAATGTGTCTGATAAGCTGTACATTACAAACACTGCCTGCACTGCTGGGAGCTGTTTGGTACCAGAACAACAGCCATATATATACCACGCTGGGAATACCCAAAATCTTCCTGAGCAGCAGGGCTCTGGGCATGGTTAAGAGAAGCACCACTCAGGATACTTTCTTAGGCTAAGCAGCTCATTGCAGTATTAAGACTGTAGTTTTCTCCTATTCCCAGGAACTCAAGGGAATCTGGTTCTTTATGTGACAGGTCTTGTTTTGGTGTGCTAAACATTCAGGCTAAAGCCTCCTGCCCATTTGCAGGCTTGTGCCTGTTGCCTGTGGATGGTTGCACTACAGAAGCAGTTCTGATAAAACATTCATTTAGCAGAATGGCTTTAACTGCTACAGCTCTATGGTGTGAGTCCTAATGGCAGCATCATTTGCAGCACTGGGGAAGTAATTTCATTATGTTTATATTTCATTATGTTTTGGGTGAAGTGAAAATTCACTGTTCACATGGTGGACTTAGAATTGCTGGTTTAATTATACAAGTCTAATTAAAGCAGCAAAAACCAATTGCAGGAAAAAAGAATCATAGTCATACTGGTTTTAGGTTGGTGCAACTTGAATTAGAATTACACTCCTTTGAGGCAAGATCTTTATTGTATTTCCACTTCTCAGGCCATGTTGGGAATAAAGGTCTTTAAGACACTTTTGAAACTGTGCTTTTTCAGCAAAATCTAGTTCTTCAGTACCTTTTTATACCAGTTGCAGTAGTTTCATTTGACTGAGCCAACCTTGCCAAGCCAGAGCTTATTTCTAATGGCAAATCAATCCTTCTCTTTCCATTAGGTGCACTCCATGGATTTTGATGACACCTGGCATCCAGCCACACACCCATCTGGGACTGTGCTCCCTGCTGTGATTGCACTCTCAGAGGCCTTTCCACAGAAGAAAAAAATCTCAGGTCTTGATCTGCTCTTAGCTTTCAATGTGGGAATCGAAGTGCAAGGCAGGCTGCTGCGCTTCTCCAGTGAAGCCAGGAATATTCCAAAAAGGTACATAGGAATGTTTCAACTAGAAAGTTGAGTGGAAGGTTTTTTTCTCAGTGTTAATATACTTCATTACAGGTCAGTTAAAATACAGATGGCACAGTTATTCATATTTTCTATGCTGTTTTTCTTGAAAATTTAGGAAAAGTTCATCTTAAATGTAAATACATTTACTTGACTCCTTATGCTTTAGTTAATAGGTTTCTTTTTGAAAGCATTGACCAGATCACAAGAAGGAGGTGATGATTTGCCTACTTATAAAAAACAGCAGCAGAAGAGGAACACTTAACAGCAGGAATTTCAGGCATTCACAAATACATACAATCATGCCTCACTTGCAAACAGTGGCTTAATCTCAGCAGAAAGAAGTCATCAGTGCTGGGCTCAGAGCAGAACCCAAGAAGATGGGGTGTGCTTAGGGGAAAGCCTTGAAGTGTGGGATGACCTAGTTGTCTTCCTGCTATTTTTTGTCTGATCTATTAGTTTTTCAAAACTAGCTCAGAGTAACAAAACTCATCTCCCCCAATATGTGTAATTTAGAGAAGACTGTAAATTATTCTAGAGCTATAATCATATATAAATTATAATTATTATAAATATAATATTAAATATAAATTTATATGTGACTATAAATTTATTTAATTTATAGATGACTATAAACTGATGTTTTTGCCATTATTCTGTTCAGTATTTTTTGAACTATGCGCAGTGCTAACATTTCAATTGTTTTCTGGGGAGGACCTATTGCAAGTGGTACTATTTCAATTTAACTTGTTCCTGGGGAAAAGGGAGAACTCATTCCATTAGATCCACACATGAATTCTGAATATATGTTTCATTATGGTCCAATAGAGCAGTGAATGTTTTTGTTTTCTCAGGTTTCACCCACCGACTGTGGTTGGTACAATGGGGAGCGCGGCAGCCTGTGCTAAACTGCTAGCTCTAGACCAGCTGGGATGTAAAAATGCCTTGGCTATTGCTGCCTCCTATGCAGGTGCTCCACTGGCTAATGCAGCAACCCAAACAAAGCCTCTCCACATTGGCAATGCTGCCAAGCATGGACTGGAAGCGGCTTGCTTAGCTTCGCAGGGTCTACAAGGAAACAAACAGATCTTGGACATGGAGTCAGGGATAGGTGCCTTTTATACAGATTATAACCCACAGACTCTGCCAACATTGCAGTCCTACCCGTGGCTGTTGGACCAACAAGATGTGGCCATCAAATGCTTTCCTGCTCATCTTGGAACGCACTGGGTGGCTGATGCAGCATCTTCTGTTAGGCGGAAGCTTGTGGAGAGCAGTGGCAACTTGCTCCCTCTCAGTAACATTGACAAAGTCATTCTCAAAGTCCCCAAGGTTGAATATGTGAACAGACCCAGCCCAGCCTCAGAACATGAAGCACGACACTCCTTCCAGTTTGTTGCATGCTCTGCTTTGCTGGATGGCAGCATGTCAGTCCAGTCCTTCACCAGTGAGAATATTCACCGGCCAGCCTTGCAGGAGCTGCTCTGCAAAACACAGCTGGACCACCCTCCTGATAACAAACCCAGCTTTGAGAGTCTTTACTGCGAAGTGAGTGTGAAACTTCGGGATGGCAACATGATCAGTGACCGCTGTGATACGTTCTATGGACACTGGAGGAAACCTCTGAAAAAGGAGGACTTGGAGAAAAAGTTTCAAGCTAATGCCCTCAGTGTTCTGCCCACAGAAGCTGCAGAAGGCATTATACAGACCGTGTACAGCCTGGAAAAAGTAGATGACTGCTCTATATTAAGTACATTTCTATCAGGACAGTCACCTAGAGCACTTTCAGAGAAGCTACACTTCTTTTGAATGTTCTAGCTCACAGGTAGATGCTGTTCAAAAAGCAAACACAAAATTTGGGACAAACTCTTTAGTGACTCAAGCACTTTTAAGTAAGACTCCTGTAACACAAGAACCATGATCAGTCCAGTATCATAGGTTTTGACTAAGTAAATAATTTTGTGATTATGGGCACAGCTCAGTCAAGCTGAACAGAAGAGCGTCTGCTGGCACAGCTGACTTTGGCTATCTTTGTACCTCTAGAGGCAGAGCACTCACTGCTTGCACGTGACAAAAATTTTCCTGCTCTTCTGCCAAAAATCTATGCTCTGCTTCTCTTAAATAACTCCATACAGGAAATCCAAATGCTGCGGGAGTATGGAAATGCGGTGTCCGTGATAATCATCCCTGTTAGAAGGACAAAGAATAATAAAGCCTTTATATATATATATATTTCTGTAGATTTATCTCTACAGCCTCCTTGAAGAGGCCACCTGTTACATCTGAGCTTTGACATTTGTGCTAAAATAAACACAGCACATACAGAGCAGCAGCACTTGATACCCTGCAACGCGTCAGTAATGACTGGCCTTGCACTGATGAGGTAAAGGCCAGTGCCTGTCCTGATCACACCAGCTGCCAAGCAAGAGGGACAGCTCAACACTCCTCGTCATAAAAGCACAATTTCCCAGTTCCATCTGTTGGCTCCTCCGTGGTACAAACCTGTTCCTGCTTTATTCCTGCTCCAGTTACAAAGCCCTTGCTCACCATGACACGATCAGCCCAGGATGACAGTTTGGATTACTTCAGGCACAGCAAAGCTTTGGCTACAGTACACTTGGCATGAGTGACAGAGACCTGTGTGCACCAGAACACTCCTTATGCAAGACAATTAAATGTCCACAGTGAAAATCAACAGACCTTGATAATGAATTCTGGGAATTTTTTTGTTCTTTCAAGACTATAAAGCCTTGATGGATTGTGCTTCTAAGAGAAGTTGACAACTTTTGTTCACATTTGTAAGATCAAAGCATGTGTTCTAACATATATAAAATGTATCTTCCTCAGGGTTCTAAACGATGTATGCAAAAAAAAATGAAATACAGCTAATTCATTTTACTAACTAAAGCTCCAATTACTTCATTTATTAGAGCAAAACTTCTGTATTTTCCATGTACAATGCTTTCATTTGTGCTGGATCTTAGTTTATAAAGTTGGCTTACCTAGGGCCTCTGCAACAATTTCAGGAGTACATTTCTTATACTTGCTTAAAGACTTATCAGGGAAGAAAAAAACTGAAATAACCCCATATTTTTCCCCTTCTGATTATGAAGCAGACTTGATTTACTCATCTATACTGCAGGTAAACAGATTCACTTGCAGCTGTTTCACCTGTAATTACAGGTGACTAACAGCAAATGTGAACTACTGATAATCATTAATGATGTGATAAAACCCCACTGCACTATCTTTTCAAGACTATGTTTGGATTTATGAGAAAAAAATCACCTTGAACACATGTTTTTTATTTCAGAAGATAAATAGGATAAATTTAGCAATAACCATTTGATGTATTAAAGAGTAAAAAAATAAAAACAAATCCAAAAAATAACCAACCACCCCAAAAAAACCCACAAGAACTGTGAAGTTTAGCAGATGCATTATTTTATTAATACAATCAAAAGAAACTAAATGTTTATGCTTAGCTACACTGATTTTCTTGCAGAAATCTGTATGCTTCCAATCAGGCAAGTTTCAGAACTTCTTGAACCATTGTTCCAATTCCATCAAAAATTTCATGCAGAGGAGCCTTGCACATGAAAGCACAGGTAGTAACTATTTTATTGGCTTTATCCACATGGGATTCATTTACATTTTTGCAAATGTGCTTACATCCAAGCTCTGCTATAGCAGATGCTGTTTCAGCATCAGGAAATCTGTAAATAAAAAGACTTTAATTAACATAAAGAGATAACCATAAAGTTCTGACAAAGTAACTCCAGTAAGAGAACTACAGTAGTATCTAAGTGACTTTTTAGGTGATGATGACAAGGGAGTTAAAGAGGCTGCTACTGTCAGGTTCTCCCATCCCCTATGGCCACACCAAGTGATCTGGTATCTTTGAAAACAAGGTCTGAAATGCAGAGCCACAGTATGTCAGAAGGTACAATTCTGTTTTTAATCACCTTTCAGTAAGTTTAGAAAATGATAACAAGTGCAGCCATAACTGATCCTCAAAGGTTTGAGAGAAGCCAAGTGAACATGCAGATCTATTACATCTTTTCCAACACCTCTGTGTAAGGTCTTCCTCTGGGATTATGCAGAGGAATTTTGATTTTTCATTTTCTGAGGACAAGGGAGGAACAGATGTAATCTCTCACTGCTGCTGTTGGTAAATTTAATTCAGAAATTTTACTGGGAGTTGACAGTCCTTGAAGCAGCACTGACTTCTGCCAGGCCCTGTTCTCATCTGCCTTCCCTAAACTGGCCCCAAACCACTACAATCAGAAACACTTTATTAAAACCCATGAGCAGACAAAAGCCCACAGATGCAATTTAAACAGACACTAAAATTACCACAGGGTACCAAGTTTTTGAATGCCAGCTGGCCAAACACCCATTCTTCATTTGCACATTTGCAAGATGAATCATGGCCTTCAAAGACACTGGGTACACAAATTCCATCTCTCACTCATGATGAGCTAAAATCTGCCACTCTATTGCCATGAATGGAACATGAAAAAATAACTTGATATCCCAGGTCACCTGCATGTTTGCACAGATACGATCCTGTAAAAGCCACTTGTTCTGTCCCTTTTAGGACTGACATATGCTACACTCAGTGACTCATTAGCCCTCACTCTGCACAATTAAATAGACTTTTGCACAGAAGACTGTACACATCCTAATTCCCATATAAACTATCTTCTTCCATTTCCTTCTTACCTTCCATCTACATTTTTATCTTGGCCGACCGTAACCTCACAACCAGGAAAGACTTTAGCCGCCAGAACTGGTGATATACAGCACAAACCAATGGGCTTTTTAGCACTGTGGAAAGCCTGGAGTGTGGAATTCACGTGCTCGTTGACAGTACAGTTCTTGCCATCTACAGCCCAGGAACACAGGTTCTTTGCTACACCAAAACCACCTTTAAAAAAAAAAAAGGCAGTTCAAATGTGAGGCTAAAAGCTATCAAATTCAATACCAGACTTTTTTACAACATAATCTTGGCAACTGTTAAGTTACTGTACTGAAAGCCTAATGATGTAACTGTAACCTGTAAATGATGGGTTTACAATGTTAAAAGTCTAACTGCACACTTTTTTATACCATGTGGGTTATATATAGGCCAGAAAGCTTAATCTTGTTTCAACATGAAGCAAATAGACAAACAGGAAATGGTCCTGTTTATTTGCTAGTCACTAGAACAGCTGCACCATCTGTTATACACCCCTCAACAAGAAAGAGAGGGATCAGAAGACCAACACTAGTTAAAAGCAGAAGTGTGTAATTCACAGGTTTTAGTTTGATACTTACGCAACTAAAGGAGAACTTCTCTCCTTCCCTATAATTATTTTTAGACTTAAAGAGAGTAACACAATAAAAACAAAGAGGATTTTACATGAAAAGGAAATTATACGATATTCTGAGAAAAAAAGTTGTGAATTATACCATCATTTCCTATTAAAAATAGTGTTGTTTTGTCTTTCTACTTGCATTTACTCTTAATTTCATTGTACAAGCGGATTGTATTTTACAGCCCCTTTGCTTGCTGGATTTATAACCATTAGAATCATCAAAGTAAGTTTATTAGTAAGTGTAGCCATTTATTACACTTGATTCTTTATGGAATGTGCATGACATCAGCTTTTCTACAATAAACATAAAAAAATTTCCACAAGTATTTCAACGAACAACATCAAGAAGCTTTGCATTTTTTGTAATTTTCCCTTCCCAGTTTGCTCACTTTCAAGTGTTATCTAAAATCTCTGAGGTAAGATTTTAATTTTCAAACTTAAGAGGTTTTATTTCCCTCTAATAGTTATTACAGCAACCCTCTGAGCCCGGGCTATAAGAGCATGAAATTAACGTGGAAAACATCTGTGAATCTCAAC
The DNA here is from genome assembly GCA_013396755.1 of Sclerurus mexicanus. NCBI lineage: Eukaryota > Metazoa > Chordata > Aves > Passeriformes > Furnariidae > Sclerurus > Sclerurus mexicanus. The sequence continues at coordinate 1,011,284 of VWZF01006736.1, read as the reverse complement.
TCCCGTGCTGATCAGCTCTGGTATCAGCCACATAATTCTAGCGCTGGCAGAATGTTTCTCTGCGTTATACACATGCTCCCTCTGCTGGTCTCACTCTAAATTAACATTTAGGCCGAATCACGAAGGCAGAATTTAAGACTGCTATGAATATTCTGAAAAGTGATCTTCAGCAACTCATAATTTTCTCATGATGCTCTGGTTTCTTATTTCTAAAAGTGATTACAACTGCCTCTGTCTGGAAGGCAACTTTGTGGTCTCTAAATAAAAAATTATCCATAGACATGATTAGTATAACTTGATCATCAGCAGAGCAGATACATAATTAAAACAGAATGTACTCACATCTGACAGGGAATATAACATATCTGGCAACCTGCTATTGTGCCAACAATTTCAGAGGCCCTAAAATTAAGGCACTGCCATGTAATGCCAAGTTCTGATGCTATTTTTGTACTCTGGTCAGCATTCTTGTCACAAAGCAGGTAACTGAAGTTTTCACAATCTTTGGAAAGAAGGAATGGTGTGATGCATAACTTAATCCCAAAAGAACACTCTGGTGTTTTAAGTTAGCGAACTTAGTAACTTAATAATTAATAAATACACTGAGTTAAAAAAACCCCCACATATAATTTTCTTTTAAGAGTACTGACCAGGGAAAATGACCGCATCAAATTCACCAGCTTTCAGTTCAGCCAAATCTTGAATGTTCCCTCTTGCCAACCTGGCACTTTCAATTAACACATTTCTCTTTTCTTCTGTTGGACTCCCTTTTAGGTGATTCACTACATCCCTTTGCTCAATATTGGGGGCAAATATCTTCACCTAGTAGAGAGATAATGCAATTTTGTGAAAATAAACAGAATTCATACATATTGGTCACAATAAAGATCATTTAATGAAAACATATTTTGTCCCTGAAGTCTCTTATCCAAGTTAAGTGGATTCCACAGGATTGATCTATCATACAATTAAGGATCTAAAGTGACATATGATATATTAGGATGAGTAAACACAGCCATTCTCCCCATCCTATTCCTGCAGCATTTTGACAGGAGTGCATTCTTACGCCAACACTAAGCTTACTGATTTTGCCATGGCATGCCTTTCCCCTGCAGATAACCCCAAGGACAAACAGAACACCACAATTTATACCAGCAGCCCAAATGAGCACACAGTGGACTCTGAAGAAAGGTTGTTCTTAACTGTTATGGGATGAGAGTGCTAAAGAAGTTTGTCATTAAAAAGTTAAAGATACAAACTTTACAAGCATTTCTAGTGCAGACATTAAGAGTTACCAGCTGTTCTAAAACACTGGTAGCAGAAAGGAAAAACAAAACACAGAAGAACCTATTTTGGTTAGACACAGAAGGGAAACGCTGCATCAAAATATAAAACTGTTAAAGGTGTACTGCAGGGGCTGTTTTCTCTTGTCTGCTTTGAAGCTTCTTTTGCAGACTTCTCAGAGATGCCAATTTTGTGCTAAATGTGAGAGGGCTGTTGTTACCAAGACACCTGACTGCAGCTACACACAGACAGACAGTGACCACCTCCTGCCATCTGAAGCCACGGATGGGACCAAAGCACACCACTGTGTCCTGGCCCAGGTTCTCTGATGACGCCCAGTTTACCAAAAGGAGCACAGAAACAGTGAGCAGAAAACCCACAGGTGAACCCCAGTGAGGGCTGCAAAAGCAATTGGAATGAAGATCAAGGATTTTAATCCATCTTCAGCTGTCCCACAGCCAGAGGAGCACGGACAGGCACACAGCCCTCCTCACTCCTGGGTTCACAGAATCACAGAACTGTTAGGGATGGAAGGGACCTCTGGAGATGATCCCATTCAACCCCTCTGCCAAGTCAGTGTCACCTAGTGTAGGTCATACAGGAACACATTCAGGTGGGTTTGGAATGTCTCCAGAGAGGGAGACTCCATGACCTCCCTGGGCAACCTGTTCCAGTGCTCTGCCACCCTCAACATAAAGAAGTTCCTTCTCAGGAGGAGTTTATGACCACTGCTCCCTGTTCTGTTACTGGGCACCACCAAAAAGAGCCTGGCACTGTTGCCACACAATTGGACTTGTTACCCAGTGTGCAACAAGCCAATAATTAAACACTCAAGAGAGGCACTGATTATTTGTTCCAGAGCTGTGCAAGCCTGGGTGCTCGGTGGTACTTTATACACAGAAATTCAAAGTTAGTAACTTTCCAAGCACAGCCCCTCTATTATGATTGGTTAGTAATTGCCATACAAATCATGTAACCTCAGCCAACTTCTACAAGCGCTCCGGGGAAGAGACTTTTTGACCTGAAGGCGTGAGTTTTAGTATTACAATGAATATAGTTAAGTGGGGTTTTTTTTCAGGTTTTCTGAGTATTTTGCCAAGTTAGCAAAGTATACACAGACATAAATCACAATCTTGATTTCATACATCCCTGAGGCTTTTTAGTTGCAGGATGCCCTTGAATAAGGGATGCTAACTGCTATCTGCTCTACTGATACACAATACCATCTTGATCCTTAAACTTGATCCCGACTTAAGGGATGCTGGCTGCTGCCTGTTCCACTGATTGGGTCGCCTTTCTTGCTGACCAGCCTTGAAAGTACAGAAAGACCTTACATCACGGAGCATCCTGACTTAAGGTAATCTTGACATAGCCTACATTTTGCAACAGCACCATCCCCTTGGCACCTGCCTTTATTTACATGCATACATGAGATCCCCTCTCAGTCTCGCTCAGCCGCCTGCGTGTGACCTCCGCTCCTGCCCGGGGAACAGGCGAGGGGAGGACACAAAGGGGAGGTGATGGCAGAGCAGGCCCCGCACCGTGCAGCGCAGCGGGGCGCGGAGCCGCCGCCGGCCGG